>JAPVRG010061141.1:0-21569 GCA_029783565.1 Rhagoletis cerasi
CCTTCTCCTACAAAACTTACCTCTGTAGCTTCTCCACCTCATACCTATTCATAGTAAAATCATAATTCCCGTCGCTTTTGCGCCAAAGCTCAAGCAAGCTTTTTAAAACACCTTAAGGCTCCTTGATTGCAAAATTTTCTTACTCTGTAACCTTTGTTCCCTTTTGTTAGGTTGTACTAGGTACTATCGAGATTCCCAAAAGCAAATTTCCTAACAAAGTTCATTCAAAATGTAGAAATGAAATGCTCTCTCAATGAAAATTGCGAAATGTAAGTAAGAATTAGCTGGGGTGAGTATTTCTCTCATACCCGCCATCAAATTTTATTGAAGCATTCCTTTCAAATTTCACAAACAGTTTAATTTGATCACCGGCAAGCATTTCATTTCTTCATTTTCAATCGTCTTTGTACTCCAGTCTAAGTAATAAATAACTCAGCTAACCGCTTTCCATCCTCTCTTCCAGATGGTATAAATTCATCGAAGGCACCACACGCAAGCAAGCGGTTATCTTAAATGAACGCGTAAAGCAAGTGTCCGGCACTCTAATCATCAAAGATGCTGTCGTCGAAGACTCGGGCAAATATTTATGTGTGGTGAATAACTCCGTCGGTGGTGAAAGCGTCGAAACTGTGCTCACCGTCACCGCGCCACTCTCTGCCAAAATCGATCCGCCCACACAAACTGTCGACTTCGGACGCCCAGCTGTCTTCACCTGTCAGTACAGCGGCAACCCCATTAAGACCATCAGCTGGATGAAGGACGGCAAATCAATTGGACACAGCGATCAAGTCTTACGCATCGAATCTGTGAAGAAGGAAGACAAGGGCATGTATCAGTGCTTCGTGCGCAACGATCAGGAATCAGCGGAAGCAAGCGCTGAACTCAAACTCGGCGGCCGTTTCGATCCACCCGTTATACGCCAGGCATTCCAAGAAGAAACAATGGAACCCGGCCCAAGCGTGTTCTTAAAGTGTGTAGCTGGCGGTAATCCAACACCTGAGATTTCCTGGGAACTCGATGGCAAGAAAATTGCAAATATCGATCGGTATCAAGTAGGCCAATATGTGACAGTGAACGGCGATGTTGTTTCGTATTTGAATATTACATCAGTGCATGCGAATGATGGCGGTCTCTACAAGTGTATTGCAAAGAGTAAAGTAGGCGTGGCCGAACACTCAGCTAAATTGAATGTCTACGGACTGCCCTACATACGACAAATGGAAAAGAAAGCTATTGTCGCCGGCGAGACGCTGATTGTAACATGTCCGGTGGCGGGCTATCCAATTGACTCGATCGTTTGGGAACGTGGTAAGTACAATGTGGAGGAGTGTGAGTTTTGGGTGGAAGGAAGATGCTTGAGTGGATGGCTAGATGCTTTTACCTTTACTAAATGCTCACACTTTCTATACTTTTTGCTTGCAGACAATCGCGCTTTACCCATCAATCGCAAACAAAAGGTCTTCCCCAATGGCACTTTGATCATCGAGAATGTGGAACGTAACTCAGATCAAGCTACATACACTTGCGTGGCAAAGAATGTAGAAGGTTATTCGGCGCGCGGCTCACTAGAAGTACAAGTTATGGGTAAGTTTCATGTCCATTCTATTGTTCATACTCCCTTATAGAAGAGAGGGTGATGAACTGACTTACAAATTGAAAAACAAACTGGCAATGAGTTGAAATAACGAAGCATATACATACCCAAAGTCTGTCCGCTGCTATAAGATCACAAATCCGATCCGTTTAAAAATGCTTCGTGCTGACGCTCAACCGGTCCTTATTTTGGTGTGTTGAAAAATATTAGGTATAATACGCCAAGCGTACTCGGAGTATCAACGCGGGTCTAAATTTTTCTGTTACTCAATGTGCACATCCGAAATACTCTGGTAAACTCTTTTTCGCTCCATCTCCTAATTAGTACAACCACAAATTGCGCCTTTCGATTTCGGCGCAGAAGCGATCAACATGAACGATATGGTTTCGGCTACATGCACTGTCAATAAAGGCGATACACCCATCGATTTGTTTTGGACTACAGCGCCGGATCCCAAACTTGGCGGCCTGAGCAAATTAATGACCAACGATGGTATATTAATAACGAAAACCACACAGCGCATTAGCATGTTAAGCATCGAGTCGGTACATGCGCGTCATCGTGCGAATTATACCTGTGTAGCGCGTAATGCAGCGGGCGTCGCCTATCACACTGCTGAGCTGAGTGTTAATGGTGCGCGAGCATGTAGAAAATTAAAAAAAAAAAATTATGAGTGAAAGCAGTATTAAATTTTAGGTTTTTTAAGCATTTTGGGTTCATTGGTAATTTGAGCTCCTAGAACCTTGTGCAGTCTTCAGTGAAATTCCCGATATTTAAATTATAAACCTCTTTCCTCAAAGTTCTTCGTAAGCGTAACTCAAAAATTCCACGTTATGACTTGTAACTCGTCCCTTTTGGTCTCATTAAGTTCTTCCACAAATTGTGCCCTTCGACTTTGGTGAGGCGAGCGTTAATGAACTGGATATGGTCTCTGCCTCCTGTACGGTTAATAAAGGCGATCTGCCGATAGATGTCGCATGGACGAAGAACGGCGGGCGCGTCTACACGAATGATGGTGTTGTTGTCACAAAAACTAGTCAGCGCATGAGCGTCTTAAGCATCGAATCGGTTCGCGCACGTCATGCGGGCAACTACAGCTGCGTGGTGACAAATAATGCGGGTGTAACGACCCATTGGGCGGTGCTGGCGGTTAATGGTTAGCTGCGTTTGTAGAGCGCATTAGTTTGAGTTGTTTTAGTTTACAATCGAAATTTTAATTTATTTTTGGCTATTTTTAACTTAGTTGCGTTTCTTTTCCCGTGCGTTCTTTTGTTCTCCTCTTAACTCCTGCAGTTTTGCCTCAAATAGTACCCTTCGATTTTGGCGAGGAGCGCATCAACGAACAGGATATGGTTTCTGCATCTTGCACTGTGAATAAAGGTGATCTACCTATTGACATTTACTGGATGAAAAATGGCGGACGCGTCTATACGAACGATGGCTTGATTGTCACGCGCAACAGCCAGCGGTTAAGTGTTTTGAGCATCGAATCAGTGCGCGCGCGTCATGCGGGAAACTACAGCTGCGTTGCGACAAATAATGCAGGCGCTTCGCGGCAATCCGCCACTTTAGCGGTGAACGGTTAGGAGCGACCGTCTTAGATATAAAATTTTGCTTATATACTGCGTATTTTTCTGCTATTGCTTTGGCATTTTTATCATATTTATACTTTACCCTCCTCCCCTAACGCAGTCCTACCACAAATCCTACCTTTCGATTTCGGCGCCGATAATATCAATGAAATGGATATGGTCTCAGCTTATTGTACTGTGAATAAGGGCGATCTACCGCTTGACATCTACTGGACGCGCAATGGTGGACGCGTCTTCACCAATGATGGCGTCGTAGTGACGCGCAATAGCCAGCGCATAAGCGTGCTCAGCATTGAGTCGGTACGCGCGCGCCATGCAGGAAATTACAGCTGCGTAGCAACAAATAATGGCGGCGCGACCAAGCAATACGCACTGCTAGCCGTGAATGGTTAAAGAAAATGATTATTTTATATATTTCCCACACTTCAAGCTTTTTACCAATTTTTTTATTTTCGAGAATACATTTGTCGTTATTTTCCTGCCGCCCCACTCACTCCTCCTTGCCTAGTTCTCCCACAAATACTGCCCTTCGATTTCGGTGATGAGAGCATCAATGAAATGGATATGGTTTCGGCTTACTGCAGCGTCAAAAAGGGCGATCTGCCCCTCGACGTCTATTGGACGCGTAATGGTGGACGCGTTTTCACCAACGATGGTTTGGTGGTTACACGTACCAGTCAGCGCATCAGCGTGCTCAGCATTGAATCGGTACGCGCGCGTCATGCGGGCAATTATAGCTGTGTTGCGACAAATAATGGCGGCGTCACCAAGCAGTCAGCGCTGTTGGCCGTTAATGGTTAAGCATATAGAGTTTATTTGTTATAGCTTAGCGTATTGTGAATTTCACTTGTTTTAGTTATTGTTGTAGTATAAATACTTTGCAATTTTTCTTTTCCTATACCGGTTCACAGTCCTACCACAAATTTTGCCCTTCGACTTCGGCGAACCGGTCAATGCGCAAGATATGGCCACCGTTAATTGCGCTGTCACCAAAGGTGATCTGCCCTTGGATATCTTCTGGCGCTTTAACGGTTTTCGCCTCTTCGGCTCCAACGATGGTGTGGTGATTACGCGCAGCGGTCAACGTATTAGTATGTTGAATATAGAATCGGTGAGATCGCGTCATGCGGGCAACTACAGCTGCGTGGCTAGCAATGCTGCTGGGAGTGTAGAACATGCTTCGTGGTTACGTGTTAACGGTAGTTAACTGGGATTAATTTTTACGCAACCATTTTTAATATTCAAAATTTTTATAATGGAAAAAGTTTTAATTTTTCTAAAAAATCGTTTTTCCCTTCATTAGTTCCTCCCTCCATTGTCCCCTTTTCCTTTGCTGAGGAACCGGTGAACACTGGCGAAAGCGCTGGCGTACAGTGTATGATACAAAAGGGTAACGTACCCATTACTATTAAATGGACCCTCAACTCAAGGCCCATCATCAATGGCGAAGAGGGTCTCGCTATACTCAAATTATCGCCGAAGAGTAGTGTTTTAAATATTGCCGCCGTGGAAGAACAACATCGTGGACTCTTCAAGTGCATCGCTGAAAATAAAGCGGGCGCTGACTTTTATGTCGCTGAGTTGAAAGTTAACGGTACTACATTTATGGGTGGCTAGTTTCTAAGGATTTCGCTCGTGCTTAAAATTACTTTAATTTTTAATTTTTCACTTCTGTCACTTCTGTTTCACTTAAAATTTGTTTGCCTTCACCAGTTCCCCCTTCCATTATGCCTTTCTCTTTCGGCGATGAGCCCATAAATAACGGTGAGAATGCCGGCGTACAATGTATGATACAAAAGGGTGATATACCCATTACGATTAAATGGACGCTGAATTCAAGACCCATCATCAATGGTGAAGAGGGTATAACAATTTTGAAGCTTTCACCAAAAACAAGTGTGCTGAATATCGCCGCCGTTGAGGAATACCATCGCGGACTTTTTAAATGTATCGCCGAAAATAAGGCGGGGTCAACGTATTACGCCTCCGAATTGAAAGTTAATGGTACACCACTGACCTAATTTTTTAAAGTTTCACTAAATGGATATACCAGTATAATTTTTTTCGTAAAATTTTTTTTCTTTTCCCTAACCCTGTTCAACATTATTTTTAACGCCTATAAATTCTTAATCACACCAGTGCCTCCTCAAATAATGCAATTCAGCTTCGGTGATGAGGCTTTGAATTTTGGTGAAATGGCTGGTGTACAATGTATGGTTACTAAGGGGGATTTGCCGTTGAATATACGCTGGACTGTCAATTCAGCGCCCATAATAAGTGGCGAGGAGGGTTTTACGTTAATGCGCACGAATCCACGCACCAGTTCGTTGAGTATTAATTTGCTAGAGGCGAATCATCGTGGTGTTTATAAATGTATAGCTAATAATAAAGCCGGTTTTGCGGAATATTCAGCAGAATTACATGTTAATGGTTTGTGCGGAATAAGTGCTTACAATTATTTTTAATGATTTCATTTCTTAACTTTTGTTTTAAAATCCAATTGACACCTTTTCGACAAGCACTAGTATATTAAATTTTTTTCGATTAGTTCCTCCACACGTTTTACCCTTTAGTTTTCCCGCTGAAGTTGTTAATATGGGCGATATGATCAGCGCTACGTGTATGATCCTAAAAGGCGATTTACCGCTCGATATTCACTGGACCCTGAATGATGAACCAATTGCTTCAGGCCGTGATGGTTTTAATATATTGAAATTGAATCCTCGCACAAGTTATTTGAGCGTTGACTCTTTAGAGGCCAAACATCGTGGCACGTATAGCTGCATAGCAGTGAATTTGGCTGGACTTGCTAAATATGCTGCTGAGTTGCAGGTTAATGGTGCGTTAAGTAGAAATTTGAGTCTCTGTAAATAGTTAGTGTTCATGTACTAACAAATATTGTAAGCATTTAAGTAAAAAAGTGTATTCTCTCTTTCCCTCCGCTGTTCAAATTTGCTCAATTGCATAGTATTGGCTGCGCCACATGCTGATTCATGAACATATTTGGTGTTGGTGTAGCAGATTTTTGTTTATTATTTTTTTCTAGATTTAAACTCCTTGCGGAATAAGGCTGACTTGAGCTGAATAGCTCTTGGTTGAGATTAATAGTCTGGAATAAGTGCTAGTTTAATTGCCGATATTATTATAAACTACAAAACCTTGCGCTGAATAAAGCTGAATTGAGCTGAATAACTAGAATTTTTTCATATAATAATCTCTTAACGTTTTCTCAAAATTTTGTATCAAAATTAATTGATTTTAAAATTATTTTGTCTAAGATTACAGCTGGACTAAGTACGCTCCAGTTGAAAAAGGGAGTTTTATTCCATATGAATCAAACCAAAAGCGCATTCATTTTCTAATAGCTGCAGCCTGCTGATTTTCTTTTACGATTTCTTACAGTTCAGCTGAGCTGAATTAAATTCTGTCCGCTTTTACTCCCTTAGTTGCACCTCAGATTAGTCCATTCAGCTTCGGCGAAGACCCACTTAATCGCGGCGAGGTTGCGAGTGTCACCTGTGTTGTACCCAAAGGCGATTTACCGCTCGATATCTATTGGACACTGAATTCAGCACTAATTGTAAATGGTGAAAACGGTTTTAACATATTCAAAATGAATAAGCGTACTAGTTCGCTGAATATAGACTCACTCGAGGCAATGCATCGTGGCACTTACAAGTGTATAGCAAACAATTCAGCGGGTTACGCTGAATATGTTGCGGTTTTAGAAGTGAACGGTTTGTTTGAAAATTGTTAAAGAAAGTATCGGTTGGTGTTGCATTTAAGTTCGTTTTTATATATTTTTTACACCACATTCATTCCTTTTTTTCATCGTTCTTGAACCATCCACAAGTCCCACCACAAATACAACCCTTCGACTTTGGTGAGGAGCCAGCAAATACTGGCGAAATTGCTGGTGTGTTTTGTATGATACCGAAAGGTGACTTACCCATGGAAATACGTTGGACCTTAAATTCAGCGCCCATTATAACCGGCGAACACGGGTTTACACTGTCGCGCATGAATCCACGCACTAGTTCGCTGAATATCGATTCGTTGGAAGCGCGTCATCGTGGTGTATATAAATGTATTGCATCGAATAAGGCGGGCAGTGCTGAATATAGCGCTGAATTGCATGTGAATGGTTTGTGCAGGCAAACAAATATGAATATACATAAATTTAAAATGCAAAATTTGTAGCTGAATTAGTTTTATAATTATTTTCTGTAGTTATATGTTGTGTTAAAATATGTTTTGTCTCCTTAAAATCAAGTGCCACCACAAGTTTTATCGTTTTCCTTTGGCGAGGATACTGCTGATATGGGTGAAATCGCGAGTGCCAATTGTGTGGTGCCTAAGGGGGATTTGCCCATTAAAATACGCTGGTCGCTCAATTCAGCGCCTATTGTGAATGGTGAAAATGGGTTTACTGTTGTGAGGCTAAATAAGCGTACCAGTTCGTTAAATATCGATTCGCTGACTGCAATGCATCGCGGCACCTACAAATGTATCGCAACAAATGAGGCCGGCACTAGTGAATATTTGGCTGAATTACAAGTCAACGGTTTGTCTGGTGTTAAAAGTCGATTGCAGTAGATAGTTATTTGTAGTTTTGTGCACACGCTGAATACGCTTTGCGCAGCTTTGTAGTATTAAGTGGTTAAGCTTTGCAAATTATGTGCACACATTTGCCAAATTCGGTATATAGTGGCCACAGAATACACCAACATGTGTGCTGAATGTGAAAAATGTGTTTAGAAGTTTAAAATATTGACTGTTTTGCCATTTTAAATGCTGAATTAGCTGAAAAGCCATTATTTTAGAGGTTAGAAGCCGCGCTGAATTAGCTGAATTGACGTGATAGCGATAGTAGACAATATTTCACGTTCTCAGCAAATAAGCGCTTTAAATTTTTTGAGTTTTCCAAAAAGCAGCGGTAATTGTAATTATAATACAGTTAACAATTACTGTCGCTGAATGCATTAAGTTCCGATTCAGCACGTTTGATATTCAATTGTGTATTCTAGTCTCTCTACAAGTCATGCCTTTCACTTTTGGTGATGATCCTTCCAACTACGGCGATAGCACCGCTGTACAGTGTATGGTATTCAAAGGCGATACACCACTACAGCTCCACTGGACGCTGAATGGACAACCGATTACGAACGAACACGCCGGCATACGTATTATTAAAATGTCTCCAAAATTAAGTTCGCTAAGCATCGATGCTATCAAAGGACATCATCGTGGCACCTACAAATGCATTGCATCAAATGCCGCGGGCAGCGCTGAACAAATAGCTGAACTTGTAGTGAATGGTTGGCGCGCTGAATTGCAGCTGAATTAGTGTAGATGTGCAAAATTAATGTTGATTTTTATATGCTTTTATTTCTAACACAATACCCCTACCATTTAAGCTCACCTTTTTTCCTTTCTCGACACATAGTGCCACCACAAATTATGCCTTTCTCATTTGGTGACGAAGCCACCAATTCTGGTGATTCTCTGGGTGTACAATGTTCGGTTACTAAAGGTGATCTTCCCATAAACATAACTTGGACGTTGAATAATCAGACGCTAAAAAGTGGCGATTACGATATTATAATTGGTCGCATGTCGACGAAATCGAGTACTTTAAATATCGATTACATAGCCGCTGAACATCGTGGCATTTACGCGTGCATCGCAACAAATCGCGCGGGCGAGAGTTCCTATCAAGCGGAATTCCAAGTCAATGGTTAATGAGAATAAAATTTCTAAATGTTATAAAGAAATATCTCTTAGGTCTACTAACTCGCTCTGCTGATTTATAAATCTTTATTTGTATGTATATAAAAACAACACTGTTTATTTCTTTCCTCCGCTTCTTTCACTATCGCTTATCGGCTTTCCAACCCATCCCCCTCGATTTTCTATGTACTGTACATATGTAGTACTTCCCGCTATACATCCTTTCAACTTTGACGCTGAAGCAAATGAAGGAGACAGCATACAACTCACTTGTCATGTTGCAAAGGGCGATTTACCGCTTAAAATTCGTTGGACTCATAATGGGTTGCCATTATTTTCACATATGGGTGTGTTGGCGAGTAAAATTGGTGATCGCATTAGTTTATTGACAGTGGAGTCGGTGAAGGCGGCAAATTCAGGAAATTACACATGCGTCGCAAGCAATAAGGCGGGCCAGAGTGATTACACGGCGGAATTGTTGGTTAATGGTATTTGTTTAGAAAAAAAACGAATGACTTCCTTTTTTAAGCTCTTTATGTATTTCAGTAAATATTTTTGTTTTGTTGTTGTACGTTTTTTGTTGTCCACCTTCACCTTGCTTAAACAAGGCACCAAATTTAAATTTAAATCAAAGTGTATGGTTAATTTAGGCGCTGAATATGGGTGAAAGGGAACGAATCCAAACCAATTTTATTTGTCGTGGTATAGAATAGTTTAATACGACGTAGAAGGTGATTCAGCTCTTGCTGAATAAGGCTGAATTGTGCTAAATCGGACTGATTGGTGGAAAATAGGTATGGTTGTGATAAAAACGCTATTAGGCAGAAAAAAAACGAAAAAAACTCGCGTTGAATTGAGCTGGATAGTGCTCAATATCTCATTTACCATATCGACGTAATTTTTTATAACTTTTGAATACCTTCATGTAAAAAAAATAGGTTTGCGACATTTTGGCTAGTTTTAGCAATTTTTCTTTTGTTTATTTGATGTTTATTAACTTTTTATAAAAGTCTAGTTCATTATATAACAACCGCCATATAAATCCACATTTGAACAATTTTTCATTGAAAATTCAAACTTTTTAATCAGAATTTTTAGAACAATTTTCGGTATGCAGTTTTATAGCCCATTAAATTTTATTATTTTACTATTATTTTATATTTTTACAGTAAAGTGCATGCTCGAAGTGGCTAAGAAGTCGCGTTGATTTTTTTTTTCTGGCGCTGTTGTGCATTTTCTTCCATATAACTAGAAACAGTTTCGAGCATAATTTATAAAAAAATTAGTAAACATTAAATGAACATAAGAAAAATAGCCAAATCTGTTAAAAATGCCGCACCCCAATTTTTTCTTTGTCAATGAGTGTATATTATAATTTGTAGATATACCTATACCGCGCACTTAAACCATTTCTCATCTTTAGTCCTTCCGCAAATCACACCCTTCAGTTACGACGACATAATCAACACTGGCGACTCTATTGATTTGCTTTGTCAAATACAAAAAGGTGATCGTCCAATCAAGATTAACTGGAGTTTTGAGCGCACAGCTGGCGATGCGCGCTACGACAGTCTCCAGCCGATAATGCGTACAAATCGTATAAGCATCAAATCGAGCGTGTTATCGATACCACGCGCCACGCCTGCGCACACTGGCACATATACTTGTATGGCCAGCAATGCGGCTGGCTCAACGGCCTACAGCACAAATCTTACCGTGAATGGTATACGAAAATTATGGAATTCTTAAACAATCCTACAAATAATTAAGTGCCTAACTAATTGCTGTGGAATCTAACTGTTTGTCTCTAATACTTTTGGGTTCGGTTGTGGTGTTTGTAAATACTAAAAAGAAAATCTACGCTAGATAAATATCTTTTGAGTGCCTAACAAATTTAACATATATTTATGTATTTGAAGAGTTATTTTTGAAATACAACACTCATCTTTTACCCTCTCACTTAATACTAATGTATATCTAGTACCGCCTCGTATAACTCCTTTTCAATTTGGTGAGGAACCCTTGAATTTTGGTGAACCTGCGTCCATACAATGCACAATCGCTGGTGGTGACTGGCCAATGAATGTGAAATGGTTGCTGAATGATTATCATCTGCCAGCACATTTGAATATAGCGACTACAAAATTCACTAGACATACACACGCATTGGCTATAGAGAGTGTCACAGCGGATCATGCGGGAAATTACACTTGCGTCGCAGAAAATTGGGCGGGACGAACTGAATATACGGCGCCCTTGATTGTGAATGGTTTGAAGAGAATTTATGAATACACAAATTATGCTAGTTATTTGATTTTTATTGCGATTTAAACCCATATCCCAATCCCATCTCGCTTGTTAGATGTTTTTTCCTTCATAAAAATTGGGCTGAATTTCTAAAAAATGGGCTGAATTGAACATTAATAGAATGTTTGTTCATATCAATCTTTCTAAAAGATGTAAATTTCAATTCTGTTGGCTTTAAAAATGCGCTGAATTACTATTAACCATATTAGGCGCTGCTTTATTGATTTATTTATCGTACTTTATAAAAGGCTTTGTCCAGTTAAACTACTTCACTTTTGGAAAATTGGTTAATTTTTGACAAAAACAGTTTCTCCAAAAAATGCACCCTTCGATTTTGGCGAAAAACCGCGCGCTGAATTCCATTTAACCCAATTCAGCGTAGTTTTGCGGACCGGATTACCATCATTTTAAAAATTCTTTGATCAAAGGTTACTAAGCATACAAAATTAAACAACTTTTTTACACATAATTTCTGCAATATATGAATTTGTTTCATTATCCTTTCAACAAAATAAAAAAAAACACAAAGTCGCTCCAAAAATCGCACCATTCGACTTTGGCGAGGAACCGCTGAATTACGGTGAACCAGCCTCTATACAATGTACCATACTTGGCGGCGATTTACCCATAAATGTTACATGGTTGCTGAATAATGCGGCCATCGATAGTTTTCATGATATTTCTCTGTCGCGTATTGGCAAGCGTGTAAATGTGCTGACAATAGAGGCAGTCGCAGCGCATCATGCGGGCAGTTATTCGTGTCGCGCTCATAATAAAGCTGGTATTACAGAGCATGCAGCGCGTTTGATCGTGAATGGTTTGTGATATACATACAGATAAAAGAGTACAAAAATTAATTACCGAAGTCATAATTTTAGTTTGTTATTCAAATTTTTTTAATTTTAAACATTCGCCTACATAAATCCCAACTAAATTATTATGGAGGCGCATAATATGTCGTGAGACGCTGTTGAGACCGTGCTTAACTGTGTAAGCGCTTATTCAGCACAGTTGTTGTCATTGCGCTATAGTCCTTATGTATTTTTTAAGATAAATATCAGCCTTTAAACTTAGCTGAATTACTATCATGTATATTCAGCACACAGTTTTCTATATTTTCCTTCACAATACTTGATAGTTGAGAATTTCTATTGCTTCGCTTTCAAAAAATATTTAAAATTTTCCTTGCTGAAAGTTGCACCGAAAATCGCACCATTCGACTTTGGCGAGGAACCGCTCAACTATGGAGAGCCAGCCTCCATCCAGTGCACAATACTCGGCGGCGATCTACCCATCAATGTTACTTGGCTACTGAATAACGCTACCATCGATAGATACCACGATATATCCTTTTCTCGTATTGGCAAACGTATCAATGTTTTATCTATTGAATCTGTGGCTGCACATCACGCAGGATTTTATTCGTGTCACGCTCAAAACAAAGCGGGCATTACCGCGCATACCGCTCGACTTATTGTTAATGGTTTGTTAAAAGAAAATTGGAAAAACTAATAATTTTTTATTTTGTCTTGTTTCCGTTTTTATTTTGCTTTTCCTAACAATCCTGCGTTAAGTACCACCAAAAATTACGCCATTCACTTTTGGCGAAGAACCCATGAATTTCGGTGAGCCTGTTTCGGTACATTGCACTATATCGGGTGGTGATCTTCCTGTCTCGGTAATATGGACTTTAAACAGACACCCACTGCTACCTGAACTAGAGATTCTAACGGAAAGGCGTGGTCAACGTATACACAATTTAATGATTGACGCAATAGAGGCAAAACATGCAGGCAATTATACTTGCATAGCAAGCAATGCAGCAGGCAGAGCTGAACATTCAGCTGAATTGATTGTAAATGGTTTGTGTGAATTTGTGACAGTAAAAAAAAAATATTAAAAAAAAAGATTAAATCGAAGTGGGCTTTGGTAGTTATTGTTAAGCTATGTAGTTCACAGATTTTATTTACTCCAATTAAATACACCTTTATGTGCTGCCAGTGGTACTATATGAGTGCTGAATTGAGTTTTACGTAAAACTGTGTAAGAAGTGAGTTGTTATTGGCGCCACTCTGGCTTTGAAAATGCCATCATTTCAGAGATTCGTTTGCTGAATTGACCTGAATATGACGTTTAAACTACATAATATATTTGTTTCAAAAAATTTGCCAAAAACCTAGCGCTGAATTTAGCTGAATTGATTTTTTTTTACCAAAAACTAGCAAACGCAGTGAAACATTACAATAAAAAATCATAATTTAACTACGATAGAGGTTATAGTTTTAAAATTCCATAAGCTATACATTTTATTTTACTTAACCTTAGCAATATTTAAAATCTATTTAATTTGATGTATTTTTGTCAGCACCACCAAAAATCAGCCCATTCTCATTTAGTGAAGAATCAATGAGTTTTGGTGAATTCGTAAACATACAGTGCACCATTGCTGGTGGTGATTTGCCAGTAAAAATAACATGGACTTTAAATGATAAACCTTTCGAAGATTACCTCGAAATAATTACAACAAAACGTGGTAAACGCATAAGCGAACTTACAATAGAGTCTGTATCAGCTAAACATACGGGAAATTATAGCTGCATTGCTGAAAATCGTGCTGGCCGCGCCAATCACACCGCTGAATTGCGCGTTAATGGTGCGGAATGCGCTGAATAACATTAACATAGTATAAAAAAAATTGTTTTGTGTTGCTTTTTTTACATTCATTGATCCTCTTTCCTCAACCTCACCTTTCTGTTTCCTGCTTTCAAGTGCCACCAAAAATTGCACACTTCGATTTCGGCCAGGAGCCTTCAAATTTTGGCGAATCTGCCAGCGTGCAATGTTTGGTAATTTCTGGTGATTTCCCCGTGAGTTTTGGTTGGCTCTTCAATGGTCGTCAAATCAATGACAATGCCTACGATGTCTCTATGGTGAAATTGGGCAAAAAGATAAGCGCGCTCTCCATCGATTATGTGCGCGGTCATCATGCCGGGAATTATACGTGTGTTGCCGCTAATAAGGCAATCTCCGTTAATTATACCGCTGAATTGGTGGTCAATGGTATATTTTTTTTTTGCAAATCAGTAGTAGAATTAAATCTTTCAAAGTATCAAATTGTGTTTGGAATTACTTATATATTTGAGATATATTTTTTACTTCCTTTCATCCTCTTTACTCACATTTATTGTAGTTCCCCCAAAAATTGCTCATTTCGACTTTGGCGATCATGCGGTGAATTTCGAAGAATCAGTCTCGGTAAATTGCCTTATCTACCTCGGTGACCTACCAATGAATATCACTTGGCTTTTCAATGGTCAACCAATAAATATCTATACGGGTGTTGCTATTGTGAAGGGTGGCAAAAAGGCTAGTATATTGACAATAGACTCCGTACATGCGGGTCATGCGGGCAATTACACGTGCAAGGCGCGTAATGATGCAGCTGCGGTAGAGTACACTGCGCAATTAATTGTGAACGGTACACTTGAATGTGTTTTTTTAGACTTAGCGCGCTGAATTTGCTTTAACTTATGCTTTTGATAGTTTTAAACTGGGTTTGGGATACACGTATATCCAAATGACATAAACACATTAGTGCTGACAAGAAGTTTTTTTTTAGCATAAAAGAATATGAGCTGTTTTGTACATAAGCACTTAATAATAGTCCAAAGATTACGAAAATGTATGCGCTTACAAAATTTTCTTAAAAACAATTTTTGCTGAATCGATGAAAAGGTTAGCTAAACATTCGTAATGGAAGGACTCATAGTTGTGATTCTGATCTATGACTGCTGAAACGAGTTTGTTGTGAGCTGCGTGTGTTAAAATCACTGAATAAATGCATTCAGCGATAAATTTCTTGACTTTATGACCTTTTTGACCTTATGAATGCTATTTTCTTTAAAAAAATTTATGAGCCTAGATTTTTTCAGATGTTTTGCCAATACTAAATTAAAGTGTATTATTATAACCCAATTCAGCACCGCCAAAAATAGCGCATTTCGATTTTGGTGAAACGCCTGCAAATTTCGAAGATTCTGTTTCGGTGAATTGCCTTATTTCTTCGGGTGACATGCCAATTGATATTGAGTGGCTATTCAATGGAGAAGCTGTAAATTATTTTGCTGGTGTGAATGTTATAAAGGGTGGTAAGCGCACCAGTGTGCTGACAATCGACTCAGTTCATGCGGGTCATGCGGGAAATTACACTTGTATAGCACGCAATAAGGCTGCCAAGGATGCTTACTCAGCACAGTTGATTGTCAACGGTTGATCACAAATTTTTTCTTCTATTCAGCTTAATATAATTTTGTATTTAAATATGCTTACACATAATTTTTCGTTAGTAACGCATTTGTTTATATCCTTTCTACATTTCGTATCAGTTCCTCCAAAGGTTACACCTTTCGACTTTGGCGAAGAGCCGGCAAATGTTGAAGATTCTGTATCGATTACCTGTCTAATTTCCTCTGGTGATTTACCCATCGATATTGAGTGGTTGTTCAATGATTACGCCATAAGTTCGTACTCGGGTATAACTGTTGTAAAAGGTGGTAAACGCACCAGTATGCTGACTATAGACAATGTACATGCGAGACATGCTGGAAAATACACTTGCAAGGCGAAAAATTATGCTGCTGCCGTAAATTACACAGCTGAATTAGTTGTTAATGGTATAAAACATACATTAGAGTTTATTTAACGAGCGCTGAATTAGGTTTAATAGCATTATTTTTCTATAAGCGTTAAGACAATGGTTTTTAAAGTTAATCAGGTTTATCTGAACTGTGCTGAATTGCACTGAATAGCTCAAATTTTCTTGCAATTTTTTAATCTTTCTTTGTTTTTTTTATTTCACTCGCCTTGCATTCATAAATCCTTGCAACACCTTATATCCAAAAATTGTGCCTCAACACTTTCTTCCACATCAATAGTAGCCCCAAAAATTGTACCCTTCGACTTTGGTGAAGTGCCTGCCAATTTTGAGGACTCCGTCTCGGTGAACTGCCTCATTTCTACCGGCGACATGCCATTAAACATAGAATGGTTATTTAACGGCGAAGCAGTTAATTACTTTGCTGGCGTAAATGTAATGAAAGGTGGCAAGCGTACAAGCTTGTTAACTATCGACTCAGTGCACGCGGGGCATGCGGGCAACTATACATGCAAAGCGCGTAATAAGGCGGCTACGGATGCATATTCAGCACAACTTATTGTTAACGGTTATTAGATAATTTATCTTTGAAGATCAAATTTTATTTTTATAATATTTACACACATACATTTTTCATACATTTGCGTGTGTGCTTACAAGTCTTTTTCTATTAAAATAGATTTGTTTTTTATTT
Organism: Rhagoletis cerasi; assembly: GCA_029783565.1. NCBI lineage: Eukaryota > Metazoa > Arthropoda > Insecta > Diptera > Tephritidae > Rhagoletis > Rhagoletis cerasi. The sequence continues at coordinate 16,572 of JAPVRG010061141.1, forward strand.
TAATCCTTTCATAAGTCCCTCCGAAAATAACACCTTTCGATTTTGGTGAGGAACCAGCAAACGTTGAGGACTCTGTGTCGGTTACTTGTCTTATTTCTTCCGGTGATTTACCTATCGACATTGAATGGTTGTTCAATGATTACGCTATTAGCTCATACTCCGGCATATCGGTTATGAAAAGTGGCAAACGTACAAATATTTTAACTATCGACAATGTGCATGCTAGACACGCCGGAAAGTATACTTGCAAGGCGAAAAATCATGCTGCAGCCGTAAATTACACAGCTGAATTAGTTGTTAATGGTATATTTTTTTTATAAATTAAGTACTTTAGAGACGCGCTGAATTTTGCTGAATTGTGCTGAATAGCGCTGAATAACATATATATGCTAATTTTTTTACAACTTTATTTCTGTGCTTTTATTTTAGTTAGAATTATTATATACCACTAACGACCACACCCACTACACATACAGATGTACGAGTATAGTTAACATAATCCTAAAATTAATTCTTATTCCTCTCCACACATCTCTAGTGGCCCCTAAGATAGCGCATTTTGATTTCGGCGAAGCACCTGCGAATTTTGAGGACTCCGTCTCCATAAATTGTCTCGTCTCTTCGGGTGATCTGCCACTCGATATTGAATGGCTTTTCAATGACTATCCCCTTAACTCGTACTCCGGCATTACGGCCACAAAAATGGGCAAACGTTTGAATGTATTGATGATCGATTCAGTCAATGCGCGTCATGTTGGGAATTATACATGCAAAGCTAAAAATTTGTGGGCGGCGAGTAGTTATACAGCGCAATTGGTTGTAAATGGTAGATCTGGAAAAAAAAGTTTTTAATTAGTGACGTATTTTTTTCTAAATATTGGTTTTATTGTTGAAACTTCTTTCAACACCTTGATTTATTCCTCAATAATTCCCATTCGAATATAACCACATTTTCCATGGCTGAATAGCATGTTTTGTATTAAGCGTGAAATTCAATGCTTTTCTTAGTTTACTTATTTTTGGCGTATATTTCTTATTGATGAAGCTGAATTAGCGCTGAATAAGCTAAAAATTGCTATTTATTTTTTCTTTACAGTTTTTTTTTAGTTTTGTAAAGTTTTTTTGATTTTTATTACGCTGAATTGTAATTTGCTTGTAGGTACGTCCCGAAAAATTTGTAAAAAATTTGATTAGGAAGAAAATGTGCTTTTCAGCATTCTGCTCACAAAATATATAGCTGCATGAAATTGCTGTCTAAGTGTTAAAATGTATGAATAGTTTTTGATTGCCGTGGAATGCAATATAAAATACGTATACCGACAAAAATCCGCCAATTGTCTCTGCCAATTGTTTCAATCGCTGCATATTCAAAAATAAAAATTTTGTTACGCTGAATACTGAATAATATTAAATTTTATAAACTCTTGTAAATTTTTGACAGAATTTAAAGGCACTCGCTGAATAACTCCAGATACATAAATATAAATTCTTGTCTACTCCGCATTGCAAATATTAGCCGAATTCGATTTTAGTTAGAATAAAACTGAAATTTTTTGGAAAAAATTAAGCTAAAAACTCTGATTCTAAAAAAGTTATAAAAATCATAGTGACTCAAACAAACATCCACGTGTTGATTTTATTTTAATATTCCCAATGTTTTTCAAGTTAAAATTTTTTTGATATTTTTTTATAATGCTTTAACCAAACCCGCATAAATCAAAGTTTATATAGAATTTAGAAAAATTATTCAAATTTTCATCGAAATTTCGAGCTTTGCAATCCGAATTTTTACTACATGCAGTTTTATAGAGTATAAAATTTTAGTCTAACAAAGCAAGTTTCAAGTGGCTAAAAACTCGCGTTAATTTTTAAAAAATTTTTTATTTGCTGACGACTTTTGCGGCTTTTTTTTATATAACAAGTGCAATTTATAAAAACTAGCGTTGGTTTTTTGATATTTTGTTGCGAATGGTCTTACGCATTATATTTCATGAGAAAATCGTGTTTATATGGAAAAAGTGCACTATTAGACTTAAAATTTTTTTGGGCTATAAAACTGCATACCCCAAAATGTTCTAAAAATTTGGATTGAAAGGCTCGAACTTTCGAAGAAATTCTGTATAACGTTTGCAACTTTGATTTATGCGGTTTTGATTAAAGCATACTGTTCATGTTTATAAAAAATATCAACAAATTTTTAACTCGGTAAGCATTGTGAATATTAAAATAAAATCAACACGTTGACATTTGTTTGAGTCGCTGTAGGTATGTATGTAATTAGTACATCCAATATTTCACCTTTATGCAGTTCCTCCAAAAATCACTCCCTTCGACTTTGGAGAAGAACCCGCAAATTTCGGTGACTCAGTAACCGTACAATGCACCATATCTAAAGGTGATTTGCCTGTCGATATCGCATGGCTGTTCAACGATTATCCGATAAACGATTATTTGAGTGTGACCACATCGAAAATTGGCAAGAAAGTTACGGTTTTAACAATTGACTCGGTGAATGGCAATAATGCCGGCAACTACACCTGCAAGGCGCGCAATGAGGCACAAACGACTGAATTTACGGCGGCGTTGGTTGTAAATGGTGGGCGGTGCAAAAAAGCCTTCAAATTAAAAGGCTTAGAACTTAAGATTTTTTCTTCTTTTTTTATATATTTTTTTCTGAGAAGTATTAAATTATTTTGTCCTTTCTTTCCTCACTTATCCTCTACGCTTACTTGCTCCCTCACACCCTCTCTCTTTCGCTCTTTTCGTGAAGTTCCGCCGCAAATATCTCCCTTCTCCAGCGGCAATCAAGCCGTTCATCTCGGCCAATATATCACCTATCAGTGCACTATTACCGAGGGCGACTTACCACTCAACATACTCTGGACTTTCAACAATCAACCACTGGTCAATGCTGATGATCAGGATATATTAATTTCGAAATTGGGGCGTCGCAGCAGCGTGCTGACTATCGAGAATGTTAGCGCACGGCATGCGGGCAACTACAGCTGCCATGGCTCGAATGAGGCGGGCAAAGCGAGTTATGGCGCGCAACTCAAAGTTATAGGTCACTCAAAGCGCAATGCTAATTACAAAAAGTATTCATGTGAAAATAGTTTTTGTGTTCTGTATTTTGTTTGTGCCGCTGTTTTGTTATAAAAAAATTTTAATTTTAATTTTATTGTATTGATTAATTTTTATTTTCCTTCTACTTATTTCTTTGTATTCCTTCCGTTTTCTTTGTATTCCTATAAATACTTTTATCCGCTTTTAGTTTTACCACGCATCATACCCTTCGCCTTCGAGGAGGGTCCCGCTCAGACGGGCCAATATCTTACGCTGCATTGTTCGGTACCCACTGGCGATTTGCCGCTTGTCATTGAGTGGACGCTGAACGGCGAGCTAGTTAGCGAGGCGCTAGGCGTTTCCACAATGACAGTCGGTCGTCGCAGCAGTGTACTGACCATTGAGTCAGTTGATCATCAACATGCTGGAAATTTCACTTGCAATGCAAGCAATCGTGCGGGCGTACAGAGTTATTCAACCGAGTTGAATGTTTATGGTTAGCGAATTTGATAAAAAAAAATGTATAGTTGTATAAAGAAATTAAAAAAAGTCAGTAATAGTTAAAAATATTTAACAAATGTGTCGTGCGCGCTACTAACCACTTTGAAAAGAAAAAAAAAAACGCTTTCAAATTTCAATATTTAATGTATAAAATTATTTTTACACTTAGCATAAACATTCTGCGTACTAAAACTATAGGGTTGTAAACTTCTCTGTTCTATCTCTTTCTCACACTCGCTGTCGCTTTTCTTCCTCTCATTCGCGCACTATAAATTGGCTGCTAATCACTTTGCAATCCAAAAAGCGTTGATTTTTTGGGAAATTGCTTGCCAACGAAAGCAACGTTTAACGTATGAAAATTTACTGCCGTGAATAGTAAAAAATTTTTGCATGTTGAACACAAAAATTGCACAAAATGTTTGCCTATGCAGCACGATTTTAAAAATAATAAGCATATACCTGAATAAGCATATGTATTGGAAACGAAAAATATATACTAGAACAGGTCGCTCCTTATAAAAATGTCATAGCTTTTTGTATCTTTGACCTGATTTGCTGTTAGAACGGCTATTACGAACTTAATTTTTGCAACCTAACTATACGAGGGGTTCTATACATTTGACATCTGTCACGTAAAATCTGAACGTTTTAAAGACAAATGTAAATAACCAAAAGCACTAAATGATGATAAGCAACATAACTCTACTGTGGGGTTCAACAAAAGCCCGAATGGTCCATAAAAGGCTCACTATGCTGAGTGATGGAAAAAAGTTTGTAGTTACCGCCTACCTTTTCAAAGATCTATCACACTCTAAAATCAATCATACATACTTAAATACCATTATGAAAAACTCAATGCTGGACGCTTTAAGGATGTGGCTAGGGCGAACATTCTTATGACTCCAATTCTATCGAAGTAAGCCTGTCTAAAGTTACGTCTCTTCCGAAAAAAGCCTTGGAAAAGTTATGCTACTCTGAAAATTACTTACCAGAAAAAAATGAATTCTACTGAGTGAATAGATGCCGATGAGTCAAAAGCTGTTCGCACACGACACACTTTAAACCAAATGTCTGCAATTTTTTGAAAGAAATTGTAAATCAGACTACTCATTTATTTAATTTTTCTGGCTAATAGACTAACTAATACTATATGAATTCTCCGTTATTTTTTTGTTTTTTGGGTTAAAAGGGTTAGGGTTAAAAGTTCGCAAAATAAATGGAATAATCTGGAATTATTTACCTTTTCCAAATATTCTCTGGTTAGTTTAATATATTACTCTATTCTTCCATACATAATTTTTAATACAATTGAAATGTATGGACCTTTAAAAAACGCTGAAATGGCCACCGACTTCGCTTTGTCATCATCTGTAAAGATTTTCCTCGAAGTCTGAGTTTTTTGCATTTTGGCTATAGCTAAGGCTGGGCGCTATA
>JAPVRG010061242.1:0-17534 GCA_029783565.1 Rhagoletis cerasi
TTTGGGCAACGTTGACCGTTTTCTATCATTTTTTATCGGAAAGGTTATCGATCTTTGGATCGTGAAGAAATTGCCGCTGCTCCTAAATTTTTATATGAGAATTGAAGTTGGTTGTTTTGTTTTTTGCTTAAAAATTACTTGCTTTTAATAAGGTGTTATATGTTACCTAAATCAAGTTTTCAATTCAAGTCACATTTTGGTAGGCTGAGGGCGATTTTGGACCAATATTGGTAGGAAAAAAACTTGGTATGTGGCAACACTGAAACTGTCGTAATTAATTAAGCGGAATTCACAGCTTATTATTAATCACTATTGTGAATATATATTCGAAAGAAGAAGAGAAAAAACATTGGCCAATTTGCGTAATTTCGGAAATTTATGAAATATTTTGTGTAAAATTAATTATCCGCGCATTATGACTGTAACAGAAAGTGTAAAATCAAAGAATACTGACAAAACTGTTGCTGAAGAAGATCAAAGCGTCGTTACCGACGGAAAAAAGAGTAACGAAAGTATACCAACAGAAGCTACTGGGAAAACGCCGGCCACAGATACTGACGCCATCAAAACAAATGCTGAACCAGTAGCAGCGACCAGCAATTCATCAGCCATAACAAACACGCAAAATGATTTGCAGATAAAAACAGGTGATGTTTACCTCATAAAACGCGCTGATGGAAATGTTCATCCTGCACAAATTATACAGTCGCGTCCTGGTGAAGTCGCAAGCTCGAACTCGGCCAGCACTCCTGCCGAATTTTATGTACACTATGTCGGACTTAATCGACGTTTGGACGAATGGGTGTCGCGTGATCGCATAACGGATGCAACAGATGCCGATACAGCAAATGGACCTGCAAATTCGACGGACGTTGCTGATGGCAATGGTGGTAAAACGCTAAAGCAGTTAAGTAAGGAACAAATCGCCAACTTAGAAAATCCTATGCCAATGGAAAATAGCGATCGCAAACTGACACGCAACCAAAAACGTCGGCATGATGAAATTAATCACGTGCAGAAAACGTATGCTGAAATGGATCCGACCACAGCAGCATTGGAGAAAGAACATGAAGCCATCACAAAAGTAAAGTACATCGATAAATTACGCATCGGACGCTTTGAAATAGACACATGGTATTTTAGTCCTTACCCTGATGAATACGGCAAAGTGGGTACACTTTATGTGTGTGAGTATTGTCTTAAATATATGCGTTTCCAAAAAACGTATCGCTATCACGCATCCGAATGCACACAACGGCAACCACCCGGAAATGAAATTTATCGAAAAGGCACTATATCAATATTTGAAATTGATGGCAAGGAGCATAAGCTCTACTGTCAAATGCTTTGCTTAATGGCAAAATTATTCTTAGATCATAAAACATTGTACTATGATGTAGAACCATTTTACTTCTACGTACTGTGTGAAATAGACAAACGCGGAGCACACATTGTCGGCTACTTCTCAAAAGAAAAGGAGTCACCAGAAAACAATAACGTGGCTTGCATATTAATCCTCCCACCATATCAGCGGAAAGGTTATGGCAAATTATTGATAGCTTTTAGCTATGAGCTGTCACGACGCGAAGGTGTTGTTGGGAGTCCAGAAAAACCACTTTCCGATCTAGGACGCCTAAGCTATCGGAGTTATTGGGCTTATACGCTGCTCGAGTTAATGAAAGAATGTCGCACCACGACGCAAAGTATTAAGGAACTTAGCGAGTTGAGCGGAATAACCCAAGACGATATTATCTACACATTGCAATCAATGAAAATGGTCAAATATTGGAAAGGACAGCACGTTATTTGTGTTACACCGAAAACAGTAATGGAGCATTTGCAATTGCCGCAATTCAAAAAACCCACACTGACAGTGGATCCAGCTTATTTACGTTGGGTGCCGCCAAAAAGGAATACAGCGGGAAATGCTAAATTTAAGAAAATTACTTAAATTTTATTGTAATAAAAATTTTTTTTTAAATAAGCAATGTCATCAGACATTTAAAAGATGAATACAAATTTAGGCTTAGAACAAAAATTAGATGTTGACAAATATGCAAAAGAATTAAGGTTCTTTTGTTCTAAGTACAAACAAAAGATATGTATATTAGGGTGGGTCGATTTGTATGGACGAAAGTTAACCGATATCGCGCCATCGATTTTTCGATAGGTTTTGGGCTCAGGAAAAAAAGTTCCACTACGCATACCCAAAAAAATAATTTTCGAGCCTGCGAAATTTCATTTTTTTGACTTTCGACTTTGATTTTTAAGGTTTTTTCATGACCTACTAAAAAAATTTTCATTTGATTTTAAAATTTTCATGTATACCCTGTCCGACCCAAAAACGTTGGCGATAACAGTTTTTTGAAAAAAAAAAAAATATTTTTTGGCTTTTGGGGAGTGTTTTGGTCAAAAAATTGACCCTTTCGCCATTTTTTTAAGGGTTTCTTCAGCATACATGCAAAAATGTTTTTGATGAAAACGAATTTGTCTCGTATTTCCTGTCCCACTTAAAATTATTCGCTAAAAACGTTGGCGATAACAGTTTTTTGAAAAAAAAAATTTATTTTCGGGTTTTGGGACTTGTTTTGGTCGAAAAATCGACTTTTTCGATGTTTTATGCATTTTTTTTTCATTTTCAAGGCTCCCAAATCATTTTTTTATGTATTTTTTTCCGTTTCAGTTGGCGTAGTCCCAAGTGAATTCATGCGCCAAAGACGGTGGTAAATGCAGTTTTTTGAAAAAAAAATTATTTAAAGGAGGTTTAGAAGAATTTTGGTCGAAAAAACGACTTTTTAGATTTTTCATTGGCAAAACTCAATTTTAGCATTCATTTGGCAAATGTAAATGAAAAAATAAATGAAATTTCTTTCTTTTCTCTTCTTGATGCGATTTCATATGTATTAGTGATCGCCTTGTATATATGAATGCAGGGTGGGAATTTGTAAAAAAGTTTTTAAGCTTTTTTTTAATTCGCAGGTCTTTGCTGATAACACATCGTCGCTGCGCCAACAACAGCAGTTATGTGATTTAAAAAAGTTTTTTATTAAGTACATATTTAATAACAATATTTATTGCTCATATTTCAGCATTTGCCGTTTTTTTATATCTTTTGGTTTAGAAGTGATCAAACACAGCTATGTGCCCGCAGTACTAGAAATACTTTAAAAAATTAGGTTTTTTCTCCCGAAAAGTTACTGAAGAACACAACTTTTTTATTGGCGCAGCGAAGACGTAATAGCATACAAATTCCCCAAAGAGGGGAATGATGCTGGAGTGCCAGCCCTTGGTCAGATACAATTCTGGGTCGTTCCGGTTACGTATACCCAAGCCGAATTCTTATAAGGTGGTGGCAGCCGTACAAAAACAAAATTTACGATAACACAATTCCAATTGGGGGCATACCATTGGCCCAAATTGAGTTGTAGGAAAATGTAATTTGCAAATCTGTTTATTGTGTTTGTAAGGCTGGTATTGTGCTTGTAAGGCTGGGTAACTCAACAAATTTACACGACAGAACAAGGAATAAAATAGAATGGACGAATCGGAAACACGGTCTTCCGTCCGACCAATGATATAGTTGCACTGAGCCACGGGACTTCAACTGAGTTGCTGAGTTACATTTTTTTTACGGGAATCTCAGTTACCGATTCTCTGTTGGGAGTCACTGAATAACTCAAATCAGAGTTGAGTTACCCACCTCTAAACGCTTGAGAAAAACAAAAACCAGCTGATAGCTGTTTCTATAGATTTTGGAAATTATCCCGTCTTTTAGCTAAAAATTAATTAAAATCAGTTTAAACCAAAATGGGTCTCCTCTCGGACCCTTCATTGACGCCGCGGGGTAAATTTGGGCGTACACTAGCCAAACACAGTGGCAAAATTTCTTTGTTTTTTTATATAGCCGGCTTGGCTTGGTTCGTTTGTCTGTCACACCCTGAATTCAGCCATGGAACTTATCTATCTGAGAATGCACTATCTCCTGGTAATATAATTAACAAAAGCTTATTTTTCAATTATTGAATTATCTCTCTTAGGACTGGTTGATCCTGAAATTGCTCAAGACTCTGTACGTTTCGCCCAATCTTTATTTGAAGAGCTGCTACGTGAACGCAATGATCACAAATCCACAACACCGCATGCTTGGATAGCCGCAAAAATGCACCAAATTGGACTTGAAACACATGTACATAACTTTACGCTCCGTTATCCTTTTAGTAGCGGCAAAGAGTTTCATGGAAAGAATGTTTATGGTATATTGCGCGCTCCACGCATTAGCTCCACAGAAGGCGTGGTTTTCTCGGCGCCATATCGCGCAGTAAACTCAGTGCATGCTGATATTACGGCAAGTGTACCTATGCTTCTGGCGTTTGCTGACTTTGCGCGCAGTAAGTTGAAACACTCTTTAATTATACGTGCATTAACGTTTAAAATTTTTTATTAAGAAAAAAATTACTGGGCAAAGGATTTGGTGTTTTTGGTAACTGAACAGGAGCAACTGGGTATGCATGCTTGGTTAGAGGCCTACCATGAGGGTGGAATTAAGGATTCGTCAATTTTGCGTTGCGGGAATTTGCCCGCAAGAGCAGGGGCATTGCAAGCGGCACTCAACTTGGAAGTACAAGATTTGGATATAGGTAAATATTGAACGAATAAAATCGGCTGTCTGAACTTCAGAGCACATCATTTTCAATTTTTAAAGCAGCTTTTACTAAATATCCACTTTCTAGATTATATCGACGTGAAAATTGAAGGTCTTAATGGTCAACTACCCAATCTCGATATGTTTAATCTGGTGCAGCGGCTTACATCACGCAGTGGCCTTTCGTCGGGCTACAAACACACACCCCGAAAGAAGCGTCGTTCCTATCGTGGCTCATTAGAGGATAATCTACGTCACATGTTAGAGATGTTAATGAGTCAAGCTACTGGCGTTCCTACTGGCAATCATGGACTATTTCACCGCTATCGCATTGAATCACTGACACTTGAAGCTGTGAAACGTACCACAAACAGCAATGTGAACAATCGCTTTGGCACTGCACTCTCTCTGTTGAAGACCATAGAAGGCATTTCACGCAGCTTAAATAATCTGTTGGAACGTTTCCATCAAAGCTACTTTTTCTATATTTTGGTACAGAATGATCGTTTCGTTTCAATTGGTGACTTCATGCCCTGCCTCATAGCGTTAGCTAGTCCTATGTTCATTAAAGCTTTCCTTCTGTGGCTAACCATCACTACTGGCGATGAAACTACTGCTGAGGCAGAGGAATCGCTTATCTATGAAGAAAAAGCACCAGTTCAGTTGCCATACATTGCAGTATTGCTTTATATGGTAGTAGCGCTGTTGTTGGGCTTTCTCTGCAATGCCCTGCCATTAAGCCAGCAAGTGAGAGAATATTTTACAGCCATGGGTATTGGCACAGAGATGAGTGTTAGCCTAATTTTGTGTGTGCAAGTGGTATTCGGAATACTAATGCCGCTATTTTACACGCTACCGGAGGCTGGTCTTCAACTGTTGCATATAGCTGCGCTGATTTTCATGGGTGTGACGCTGATTGTCACCGGCCTGCTGAATTTCGCTTTAGGTTTTATGCTGGCTGTGCTCATCTCACCACTAACGATATTGTTGAACAGCGACAGCGCAAAGGGCTTACGACAAAATTTAACACAGACTTATACACTTCTACTCAATCCATTAGCGGCCATCTATTTAATAGTATTATGGCTGACTTTATTCGAATTTCCCGAGTTAGCATTAGGTCAAGTAGCTAAACGGGCTTTTGGAGCTGCAATGGATGCAGTCACATTCGGTCTTATGGACAGTATTGTAAGAAAGAATGTTGCAACTTACATATACATAAGTGAAAACTTTGTTGAAATTGATTTTATCTGAATTTTATTTTTGCAGATTTACGGCAATTGGCTATACACGGCAATAGCTGCAGTTTATTTCCCGCTTTGGATTTTGTACTGGACCTTGGCTCTGAGTCGGCGGCGAAGCACAAGTATTCCACTCAGTAAGAAGACTGATTAAATTTTGAGCAGAAATTTAAAATTTTCTATTTTCAACAAAAAAAATTGTATACATATTCTTAAATGTTCTATATTTATATGGACATATGCAGGTGCATGTGTCTCTTTGTGATAATAGGATTTTCGTATATTTCTGAGTACTAAATAAAAATTTCAATCGATTTCTGGAAGCAGTTTTTTCTGTCATATTTAAATTCCCTAAATTTCAACAATCGTTACAGACATGATGCATCATGCGTTACAGATAATTTTCCTCCCAGGGTCAAAAGAACATAACCCAAATGTTTCGCCGGTTTGAATGATATTTGTATTTATTTGATTAAAAAAATTAAGATACATATCATGCATTCCTGTTCTCGCACTTCTGCGGAGTAAATAGGTACAATATACTTATGCATACATACATATAAGTTGGGTTACATGATTATAAATTTAATTTTTTTCACAGAATGAAATAATTTCATTACGCATTTAGCTTCAAATATCGGTTTGTTAGTTTGCTTTTATTACTGCATTAGCAAATTTATACGAATTACTTACAATATTTATGGATAAATAGAAAATATATGTATGTATAATAGTTGTACATACATAATTTGTGAAACGTGCATAGCATACTTATAGTGTTCTTCAAACTTCTTTGGGCTTAAATCTATACATTTCCGCCTCTGCAGTTAATGCGAATCTAGCATCGTGCAAAATACATGCATATAAAATTCTGAATAGGTACGTACGTACATATGTATACATATTTCACAAACTGTTTGCAATCTTAGGTTTATGTTAGTGTAAAATATATAAAATAAAAAAACTTTCAACTCGATAACAATCGTAGCGATAGAACAATAATCCAATATATACTAAAATTGTATACAATATATAAGTATATAGTATGCGTACATGTGCAGTTGTACATATGTAAGTATTTAGTCAACAATTAGGATGTGTTGTTAAAGAATGTCTCGTAGCGGTTTTTCTATTTGCTCACGTCATTTTTGCTTTTCAAAATTTAGCGACCGCGGCATTAGCGAGAGATTCTTGAGGCATGCATGTGCTTGCTGCACCATAAATTGTTGATCCTTGGTCTGACCACATGCAAGTCTCTCCCATTTCGGATCCAAGTATTGGTGACCACTTCGTTCGCGGGGCGGCAATAAAGACAGCGAATTATGTCCTTGTTGCTGTTGACGTTGTTGTGGACTATTTTCTTTTTTGGCTTCTTCATTGGTATCTAGTAAAAGATCAGCCTCACTGCATAGTGTATCCTTCATAATGATTGTTGTGGGAGAGAATGCAATAGACTCGCTCGATGTTAGAAATTTGCTCGGTGTTTCGGTCTCAAAAGGCAACGGTTTCTTTTCTTGTTTAATACCAACACTGGGCATAACATTTTCACCCCAGCTGGTGATAAGTGATTTTCGTGCCTTCTTTGTCGGTTGCGATGCTGACCCGCCAGCGGTAGCCCTGGATGTATCGCTGGTATTGTCTGCATCGGACGATATATTTTCCTTTTTTATGGCCATATTATTCGAATCATTCACCTGTTCTTCGTGTATGATTTCGGCCAAGTCTTCAACCAAGGAAGATGGGCTCGGTGGAATGTATCGACGCTTTTTACCCAAAGCGGCGAGAGCATCTTTGAACGGTGTCGGCGTGCGTGGACCCAAAATACCTGCAAAAAAAAAAATGAAAGAAATTGTCAGTATTTAATGGGTCATAAAAATTACTATCAACTGCTTACTTTTATGTGGCGTTTCAATTGAAGAGCTTTCTAATTCCTTTTTGACTTCTACTCCCGCTCGTCCAGAGCCTTTATGCACTGGTGTGCTGGCACGCAAACTGATGTCCTCGAATGAGGGTAAGCATGGCGAATTGAGGAATTGTGATGGTGAAAATGGTAACGGCTTTATAGGAGTCATTACAGGCGATTCCGGCAATTTTGTTTCCTGTTTTACCCAATGACCGCCAGCCACACCCATGTTGTCCAGACCAACCGTTGTAAATGCATTTGTATTGCATGTACCCATTTCCAAAAATTGTTGTTGCTGCAATTGTGCATCGTATTGTGGTCGATTACGCTTCAAAATATTTGGTGGTGGTCGTGTTGGAGGTTGTTTAGCTACTTGCGGTTCAGAACGTTGCATCGTAGCCACGGCAGATGTGCTAGGTTGCTCTTGAGCTTGTTCGTTTTGTTGTCGCTGCAGCTGAGGGCGCTGTAAAATTTGCGCTGGCAGAGATAGCGCTGGGGCCGGTGCTGGCGCCTGCATTTGAAGCTGGGCTGTAGCAGTAACACTCGCTTTGATAAGCGCTTTTAGATTAGAACGCGAGTCCTGCAAATCAGGACACTGACGTGCTAATACCCTCAATCGATGGGGATCATACTTGCGTCGCATGGTAGAGTTCCAATGGTTTTTTATGGCATTATCTGTGCGTCCAGGCAAAAGTTTTGCTATTTTTGCCCACTGATTACCCCATTCCATGTGAGCATTAAAAATTATTCGGTCCTCTTCTTCGGTCCAAGCCGTCTTTTTAATGCTGGGATTGAGATGATTATGCCAGCGTTCACGGCATTGCTTACCAATGCGGCCGTTTAAATATCGTGATATTAGTGTCCATTTTTTTGGACCAAAGCGCCGAACAAGTTCAACGACTTTCTCATCTTCCTCTCTCGTCCATGGGCCTTTGATTAACTCAGGATTCAACACTTTAGCCCACCGCTGTTGAACCTGCTGTTCAGTGCGGTCTTTAAATTGTGGCGCAATCAATTCCCATTGATCTCCATATTGCCCAACAAGCCCCTTAAGTAAGTTATCTTCAGCTCTGGACCATCGTTTTCCATAGCCATTGCCACCTGCAGCACGCGAGCTTAAGCTACTGGAATCATCGTCGACACCGCCTCCATTGTCCGAGCACTCCGATTCAGCCGATTCGCCACTTCCACTTTCTAATCGCTCGGCAATTACATAGGTGTCGATATTGTCCATATCAATATTTCGATTCATGTTGCTATTTTATATTAGTTTTCCCTACCGCTTTTACAACGGGAGCAACTGTGATACATATGAATATGGTTAAAATACTGGTATTTGTGCACTTTTCCGCCGCAGTATTGACAATTTGCAAAGGATGCCTTATGTGCTACGCTTTCGTAATGGTAAATAATTTCGTCTAATGAAGTGGATTTAAATACTTGACCACAGCTCATACACTTCACCTCTTCCGTCTGATGTTTATTTAATAAACGCGGATGAATCGCATCACTCTCGCAGCGACCTAGCTGCGCCGTGGCTACTGTTCCTTGAGTTGTTGTTGTTGGTGTAGATTTAGTAGTTTGTACGATGCTATTCCTTGTGAAATTGTTGTATTCTTTATCAATGTTAAGGTTTCTAAACTCGTCCATTAAAGAAACAGAGTTTTAGTTTAGAAATTTTTGTGAATTAATCCAGGTATTGATGATAAACTTTATGATTACTAATTTTTCCTTGTTTTCACAGTTGACATTTCAAATTCAGCGTCTAAAAAGTTAATTACATGGCAGCGAATAGCGCAACTACTAAACGTGGACAGCGACGTCGGCAGAGACGCTTTGACAGCAGCTGTCACAAGCAACGATCCGACGATACGCCTGTGAAGTCCCACGGACGGACATACACACTACACACACCCTCTGGTAGCAGCTCCAATGGCATGCGTAAATTAAAGCCAGTAAAATAGCAAAGTGACGCACACTTGAGCTTATTCCAACTTGCTAACCTTGAGAGGAGAGCTACAAAGCTTTTAGTTACACACTTTTCCAATTTGGAACATTTAATTTGGTTCGTAATATTTACAATTTTAATTCGCACAAAACGTTTCGTTCTCGTCTAACGACGGTTTCTTCACACACACAATAGCCATTTTGAAATAAAATAGCAGAGTTGCATCTGATTGGCTGCGAATTAATTTCTAACGCCGTCAAATTAAATTCTAACGGATTAGCGAAATTTCGATGAAAAATATTTTTTTTTATAATCGCTTCAAAGGATGTTAATAGATAAGAAGGGACACTTGCGCAAGTAAAAGCCTATTAATTATTGGCCAAATATTTAATTTGAAGCATATACATGTGTGTGTTCAAATGTTAGCGTCTGAGTGGTCACATCGTTCACAGAAATCGTATAGAACTTTAAACTTCTCAGTGTTTAGAAATAAATGGCTTGCCGTACGCAACAAAACCACGCAACTGAATATAAATTTATTGTACACTTTTAAGCGTCTATATCAGTTTTCAGAAAAACGTGGTCATGAACGTGTTAAATTTCCGAAATTATACGCCGGTGAAAGTTTGATTTGTGACGGTCATAAAAATAGTACGTCGGAATACGTCGCAATGCAGCCCTGCGTAGAATTGCAGCTAAGTTCAAGCAGTTACATATTTCGCGCTTTTATTTGACATTTACAGAAACCAAAGCAGTGGAGAAATTTCGTTCAATTACCATAGTTTGAAAACATTTGTGTTATTTTGGAAACAAAAAAAACGGCGTCCATTGCGCGCGTTCTGTTAATATTAATTTGGTGGTTTTAATTACAAATCGATAAAATGTCTAATGTCTCCACGAAAAAGGTCTTCATTCAAATTGAATCAGCAGCCGAACAACAGGTGTGAAGCTTAAAAATACTTAAATAACAAAAGTGAAGCCACGCTGATTTGGCTCAAAAGCCTACTAATGCATCGTTCAATTTCCTTCTGTTTTGTGTGCATTAACAGCCATTCACATTCATTTCATATAATATACTAATAAGTTTTGGTTTTTTAATTTTTGTTTTCATTGCATACTTTTATTATTGGGATATTTGTCATCGCAATTTGCATTTTGCCTCACTCGCTTGTTTTAATGTTGCTTAGGAGAATTTGAAGAATCAGCGCAAGACGTTTAAGGTGCTGCAGCCAGGTGGGATCGCCATTGACAAAGAAAACTTGGCTGGGCGCCCACAAATTGACAAACTGAGCCGCCTCAAAGCGTAAGTTGCCTGTTTCTTCTGTTGATACATTAAAATACATACATACCTAAATACATAGCTACATATATATTTATAGTAAAAGCGTTTTCTTTTGTAACCCATTTTATATCTGCTTAAACTAATTTTTTTAAATTTCTTAACTTGCAGTGCAACTGAGGCCACTTTGGCTTCCACTGACATTGCGAAGCGCAAGAAAGTAGAGACTCGTGTGTCTGAAACACAAACAAGCCCTCAAAAACAGGCGCCCGGTGGAGAGAAGTCGACGATAACAGCTGAGGACCTTACCGGTGAAGGAAATCCGGGCGAACTATATTGGGAACATCTAGCAGAGAAACGTCGTGTAGCTCTAGAAGAAACGCTTACAGAAAATCAACGTTTGCACGAACGTATTGAGGGTCTGGAGGCTGAGTTGGATACATCGCGTCAAATGTTGGAGGAGGCACGTAATTTAGTGGAAGTTTTAACCGAAATGTTAAATGAAAATGAAGCCGAACGTGAGATTGAAAGCGATGGCGGTGAAGGACATAGGGATGCAACCGGCAATACACTGGACTACGATGACAACAGTAATGCATCCAAATCAAGCGCTGAAATACCAATACCCTCCGAAGACCGTAAGCGTCTGGAACACCCCCGTACACCTTAAAAAGTACAAATAACCGGAGAACTCTGATTGCCTAACAACACGATGTTAGCAAGATTGGAGTCGTTTCATATAATTCACCCTTACATTTTTATTATTACATTACTTATCCTTAAATACGCTAGTTTATTTAAAAATTTCTTTTATTAATGTTTGTACCCGAAAATTACGCTCCAGAGCGAAACGACGGTAGCGCTGCTCCGCCGAAGCTGCGGGGCTCCAGTGCACTACAAAATAGCGAATAGATCGTACATTAGCTGCAACATTTGGATTTGTATTTCTAAAATATTTTCATTTTTTTTAATTGGTTTTTAATGTTATACCGGTGTTACGGATTTGAAGAAGGTTGCTTTATCTACCTTGCTAATAGTAGTAATAAATACAAGCATACATTAATGTAGTTCTCGAAAATGTGAAATATATTAACTGTTGCAAAATATAGATACATTGATGGTTTTATTTCACCTGGAAAGCCTAATAAATGCGAGGTAAGAGTGGTCAACTAAGGCCCAGGGGTGTAAATATATTTGTGAAATACATTCCATTTTTGGAGTATGCAACTGAAACGCATGCCCTTGGTCAATTAAGTATTCCTTCATTTAAATTTGATTTGAATGCCCGAATTTAGTAACATAATCCTGTGGAACTATCCCACCGTTATATATATACGCATATGTACCTATATTTGAGAGAGCGATGCAGATACTTTATGAGAAAACGAGGCTTCGCTTAAATTTCAATAAAAAGAAATTAGCATTAAAACTTGTATATTTTGTCCTAATCAATGATGGTAGCGGTGCAAATAATGGTGCTCTAAATATGTAAATAAATAAAAATTTGTACTTGAAGTTTTCTATTTTTTTTTTAAGAAAATTAACTTTTATTTTTTAATGTCTCTCTGTGGTTCGATCCAATCCCATTTGGCATAATGTGCAAATAGCGTTGCCAATAACGCTTTACATTTCCGCGTTCAGTTTACCGCTATTTAATTAAAGACATTTCCGTTCATTTCCTTTTTCGCTGTCAATCAATCAACATGGACAATAAAACACCTTCCGACATACGTATCCTTTTTAAAAAACAATATTTCATATACCAATGTTGTTGTTGAATCGAAATTATGGGTTTTCTTAACATATATTCGTCCTTATAGCGTCACCATTTGATAAGATTTTCGAGCACTACCGCACCTTCAATGCAGTGCAGTCTTCGCTGCTCGATGTATTGCTAAATACCAACAAATCTGTGGTGCTTAGTGCACCAACTGGCTCTGGCAAAACTGTGGCCTTTGAATTGGCAATTGTGCGTATGTTACTCGATCACCGCCAGTCATACACAAGCAACTCCAGCCAGACAACGTATACCACCGTTGCAACAAAAGCAATTTATGTGGCACCGATTAAAGCACTTTGTGCCGAACGATTTGACGATTGGCAGGCGCGTTTTGAGGTTGTGGGGGTAAAGTGTTTACTCTTCACCGGTGATAGTGAACTGGATGAACCAGCACGACTGCGCGATGCTGATGTAATTATAACGACACCAGAAAAATGGGATTCATTGACACGCCATTGGCGCGACTGTCGGGACGCCATCAGTTCAGTGCGACTCTTTCTTATTGATGAAGTGCACTTGTTGAACGAAGATGTTCGCGGTCCTGTGCTAGAAGCGATAGTCTCACGTATGCATACCATTGCTCGCGATACAATGGACCAGCCTCTGCGGTACGTCGTCGCTTCAGCCACTATACCAAACGTACAAGACATAACGCGTTGGATTGCACGCGTCGGAATGGTCGATCGAAATGGCACAAATACCAAAGCTATTAACGAAAACGTCACACAGTTTGTGTAAGATATGAGATATGCTTGCAATTCCTTTTTCACTGCTTCTTTTTATAGTTTTTCAGACGCCGATCGGCCTGTGCCATTAGAAAAGCACGTATTGGGCTTTAATTCGTGTTTGCGAGGATTTAAATTTGATATGAGCCTCAATTACAAATTAATGGGCATTTTGCGGAATTATTCTGAGTGCAAAGCTACATTGGTAAGCCTAGTAAGGAATCAAAAACTAATTTTTACACATTGAGGGTTCACAAGGTGCCGTAAAAATTCGTATTGTCTCAAAAACTAAAATTTTTTAACGGCTAAAAATATTTTTACTTAAGCAACATCATCAAGACATTTTTAACCATTTTTAAATGTACACACGCATAACATTACGAAAATATGACTGTTCTGACACCTTGTGAGCCCCTTAATTTAATATGCTAGATTATTTGGAGTTCTCCGCGCCAAGTAATTTACAAAATTACATTTAAGTTTCCACACTTATTAATAGCTATTACCTCTAACAATAAAAAGTAATTTATTGTTTCAGATTTTCTGTAATAGTCGAAAGTCTGCTGAAATGGCAGCAACGGCCTTAGAAACAAATATTACTACACATTTCGCATTAAGTGACCAACAGAAGGCAAATCTGGCGCAACTATCACAAAGGTATCTACAGTTTGTGTTTTAAAAATGTTCGATTTAATGTTAAGATATTTTTTGGTATGCGTGTAATTTTTGTAAATAGCAATTGTTTTGAAATGCTAAACCCGTTTAGAAGAGAAAACTATTTACAAATCTTTATCTTTTTTATTTTTTTGCTGTCAGCTTGTACGACAGTAAACTGCGCAAATTGACCGCACATGGCATCGCTTACCATCATGCTGGTATGAGTCTAAGTGATCGCAACCAAATTGAGGATAGCTTCCGTCAAGGTAACTTAATGGTTTTGCTCTGCACCAACACTTTGGCAATGGGTGTCAATTTGCCAGCACGTCTTGTGGTCATCAAGTCAACTGAGGTACTATACATGCAAATTAAGTTTGTACATAAGTTTGTAGAAGAGTGCACAAACAACAAACAAATAAATAACTGCATTGAAAAAATTTCAATTTTTAGTTGTATCACCATGGTAAAATGATGGAATATCCAGAGAGTACATTGCTACAAATGATTGGACGCGCTGGACGACCACAATATGACACAAAAGGTGTTGCTGTTATTTTAACGCACAGCAGGAATGTGGTAAGTCTGAATTGCTATTATTAGTGGATAAGAAAATAGTTCGATTTATTTTCATCTGGGACCGTAATCATTATTAAAAAATTTATATTTAATCGTTGTTTCAAAACTTTAAAATTTACGTTCAATAATAATAGTAAATTTCTGAGTTTTATTGCATTGCTCAGAAATAAAAATTATATGTTGATGTAAATTTTTTTGATCAAAAATAAAACTCATTTTTCGAGTGTATCTTTTCGCTCTGAAATAATGATTATTTTATGAGTTTTATTTTTATCATCAAAAATAATAGGAGTATTCGTCTAAACGCGTAAATGCCTCGTAACCGCGTAAACCTCGTAAATAAACCGGTTTTCCATACAAAATTAAGGAAGTTAACGAGGTTTACGCGGTTACAAGGCATTTACGCGTTTAGACGAATACCCCTAATGATAACTTTTTGAGTTTCATTCATTTCGTGAGCGTTATTTTGTCTCTCAGAAATAAAAATTAATATTTGAGTTTTATTTTTTTTTTTTGGCAGAGCGCCAGATTCATACAGGATATGAAAAATCGTGCACATACACATATTTACTCAAAACTATACACAGTATTTGGAAGCGTTTGATTTTTTTTCAGTAAAAATTTGAAAATCATATTTTCGATCCCTGATTTTCATAATAAAAATACAAAGCTAAAAAATGCATTGTTAAGGGTTCTATTTTAGCTATAAATCCTTTATTATTTTATAATTGAGCCATTTTCCATTTGTTTTTATGTACATATACACACGTACATATATGTAATTATAACAAATTGAGTATTTTATCTTTTTTTAATAATATTATCAAAAGGTACATAGTGAACGCTTTCAGCGCATAAAGCGAAGAAGATGATGTACAATTATACAAAATATAGTTTAAAATAACAAAATAATCATAATATAATATACAATATGCATAGACATAAATGTAGAAATTGAAGAGTTTATTTACCTAGAGTAAAGAAGTTGAAGCGTTAAAGAATATAGAATATACACATGTTTGTAGATATGAATCTACATACATATGTATGTACGTAGAAATTTTATTTACAATTTTCATTTTAAAATAAGTTATTTCCATATTTATAACTCGCGAAGAAGATGTTGTTGACGTTGTTTCGTAATTATTGCTGTTGCTACACAAGCCTTTCGTTTAAGTAGTATTATCTTTACGTCCTCCATACGTTGTTTAGCCATGCATTTGCATATTGTTAACGTATGTATGTATATACTAAGTGTCTGTGTCTGTGTGTGTGTGTTGTTGCTTTCCTAATTATGCAAATTTTACTTAAACATTTGCACAGGTCCTTAGCTAAATATTAACTAAATACATATTTATGTTCGTATTTTTTTATCATTCAAGATCTCAAAGTGTTTCTGCTGAGCTCTATGTTTCAACATCATTCTTGTTTTCATTTTCCATTTAATTGGTGTCGCGTAAAGAGCTGCTTTTTTCATTGATGTTTGTTTTACGTGTCTTTTAGCCCAACGGATTTGTTGTGTCAAACGATACTTTTGGCACGAAACCATTCTCACCTTCCACTGTGTAGGCAACGGTCATTAAACGACCATCAGGTAGCCACACGGAATATTGACCGGAAACCTGTTAAGTTTACTAGTTAATTTTTGTTTTGTTGTTAAGTTGGTTGAATGTAAACGTACCTTTCCAGCAGCATCACCCGCCTCGTTTTTGTTAAAGAATAGTTCCTTTTCCGGATCCTTGACCTCATATTGGTATTCATACTGAAAGGAGAATTGATATGAGGAATTAGTATTGCAGTTAATATGCAGTTCAAAAATGTTTCTGGATTACGTACAGAATAAGATTCTTTTTAAAACTAGAATTGCATGCAACAGTTGCATAAAGCCTCTCAGATAGTAAAGCCTCATTTTTAATATTACGAATCTAAGAGTAATTAAGAAGGGGATTACATAAATTGCCGCATTAGCCAACGATTGATTTTTTTTGTCAATATATTTAAGAGAACAGGGATCGTAACGGTTATCATTTTTATAATTAAACTAAATTGCCCCCACCCGCTTCGCTGAGTGTATGAAATTTGTGCGTGTTACTTGAGGTGTAATTTATTTCTATAAAACTCAACATATTTAAACTCTGCCAAAAACACAGGAGATTTTAAAATGTTTCTCCTTGTAACCCTCTCCAAAATATTTTCAAACTAAAACCTTCTTAACAGGAACCAAAAATAACTGTCATCTCGAATTTACAAATTAATAACGTTGCACGCATTCTGAAATTTAATGAAAAAGTTGCTTCATAACGGTTATTAGATGAGAAATATTTTTTATGTCGCCGGTAAGAGTTGTAACCAAGCTTTTATTCTTTACGTTGCCTGATAACTGTTATGCAGAAGAAATACTTTTTCGCATAATGCAATAAAGGAAGGTGTTATACGTTCGCGTTCGTCTCGCTCTAATCGCCATCTTAAGCTCCCTTAGCAAATTTCAATTTGCCTCTTTGACAAACTACTTTTTATATCAGGGCGATTTTCATTAAAAAGTACTAGAAATTGTAATCGCAGTTTGTCACCGATTTTTATTTTAATACTTTGATAGGGAAAGAAAAGTTAATTATATATAGTATATTTATGTCAAAATCTCATATGTCGAACTTTAAAAAATTAAAAAAATCTGGTGTTTTAACTCAAAAAACATTTGCTTTAAAAGTATGCAATAAGATATATCATTTAGATTATGTTTCTATATAATTTTGATTACAAGAATGTCAAAAATCTCAGTTTTT
>JAPVRG010062530.1:0-13332 GCA_029783565.1 Rhagoletis cerasi
AAAAAAATACAAAATAACTAATTGGCACTTGAGCTCCAACAGCGCAACGAATGCAGTTTAAGGACAGGAGCACTTTTACTTTAACTTGAACATGAACTTGAAATTTCACGCAAATAATTTTAAAACAATTAAGAAGAAAGTGAACACAGCAAATGTAGTAATTATAACAAATAAATATGAAAAAAATGAAAAAAAAAAAATTGAAACAGCCGGAATTAAAATGTAAAACGCAGAAGAGCACTTGCGCTAATTTGCGCGCGGGACATCAAAGCGTATACGTAATATTCGCTATGAGTGTACGTGTGCGTGTGTGTATAAGTATTAGTGATTGCATTGTCAAGCCCTGCGAAAGGAATACTAAAAGATTGCACAAGTGCAGTTTAATTGCCACGAATGGCATAAATATGTAGCTACATTTGTTAGCAGGGGACAAAAAAGTAGCAACAACAAAAATTGAAAACAAAGGAGTACTAAAATAATTAAGACTAAAATACTTGAAATATTATTATGGAGACAAAGAGCGTGCGCCACAACAGCCACCAAAACGTCCGAAGCCGACTAACGGTCATCAACAGTAATGCTGTAGAAATTGTAATACGACAAGAAGAATAACAATTGCATAGTTAAAATATCAAAAATTAACTCAGAAGCAAACATATATAGCGCCGCGAAGTGGACCAGAGTAATGTCCGTCGAAAATGTTGTAGTTGTGATTGTTGTTTGTTAGTTAATTGCATAGAAGCACTAAAGGATAAACAGACAAGCGTAAAAAAATTACAATTTTAAATAGCATGAAAAAAAAACGGCGAACAGGGGCAAGAGTTGAAGGACATGCGACGGCTGCCCGAAAGCTGCCGCATTTTTCACATTCGGTTTTGCCTTTACGAATATACTCAGCGCTTTTATTTAATAATGAAAAAATACAAATATAAATATAAATAAGCACGAATTTGCACAGAGCAGAGCGTACAGCGAAACGGGGCCAGCGACGAGGTCACAGCGTGTGCACAGCATAGAGGAATTGAAGTGTGCTTGTCCTGGCAGCTGAAGCTGTAGCGGGCGATCGGCGCGCGGTCGTTGTTGGTGTGGAGAAGCACTTCACTTCTGCTTGCTGGGCCACTCGCTTGAGCGGAGCACCCACTGCTGCATTGGTTTAGCCCACTTGAATTAACCCTTTTTTGTATTTTGCCTTTGCCTTTTGCCATTTACATTTTACTTTTTGCTCTCACATCTACGTTTCTTTGTTCCTACTTGCACATAACAACTTGTTATTGTTATTGTTGTTGTTTGTTGGGTGTTGTTGCACTGATTGCGGCTGCTGCAGCTGTTTGTAGTCGTCGTTGCTGTCCGCCTTCTATGCTTTATTGCAATGTAGCATTTAAATTTGTTTGTGTGCGTAGGTGTGTGTTGGGGCCTTGTATTCTTGCTTCTTAAACTTTTTTCTATGCCACACTTTTTTCCTCGGCCACTTTCGCGTGAAGAGATTTTGTTGCAACATTGTTTTACGTCCTTTATTTATACATTGTTGTTTTTTTTTCGTTTGCTTTGTTTCTGCTGATCTGATGAGTATGTTGTTGCCGGCATTGGCGCTGTCGCTGATGTCTGTGAGTAGTTGTCGCTGTTAAGCATTGAGGAAGTGCTTGCCGTTGCCGCTGCCAGTGTCGAGGCACTGCATAACTGACTGGCGTTTGTAGTGAGCGCGTAAGCATACGACAATCGGGCAGTCAAGTATCCTTTTTTTATATTATTTTTTTTGATATTTTTATATTATTGCTCTTAGCTTGTGTCTTTGTTTCCGTTCTGCTTTAACACAGCTACACAAATGAACTTAGGCGCTTTGTGTGTCAACGCGTAGGCAAAAAGAGTGAGTGATTGTGGGTGTGTGTGTGCATGCGGGCGGTGGGTTGATGGGTCTCAACACAAGCGACGATGACAATAACAATTATGAAGAATTACTTAAGTGCACTTGGCCACATTTTGTTCATAATAATAAGTGGAGGCAGTAGAAATTGCATTAACATCAAGTGGCAAATAAAGAGTATTACGAGTAATAATAGATAGGGATTTGAACTTTGCTGTTTCGTAGCGAAATGGCAGCGAGGATATAATAATAGGAGTATGTGGTATTTCTTAGGCGCCTAGCATGGCTTTGGGGGGAATTTTTATTCTTAAGCTGTATCTTCTTAAAGGGAAATATAAATTACTAGCTGCAATACCCGGAGTTGCCCGGGGACATTTAAAAAACGATAAAACAATAATTTAACAATTTTAATTCTTCTAACATTTTTTTTATTATTATTGTGAGGTCAAATAGGCAATTCTTATTTAAAAATTTTGTGGACTATATTATTCACACGTAGGGATTATTTTGTACTGGTAACTTATAAAGAGCAATTTTTTCTGAATGAAAGATACCCTAAGAATTAGATAACGTGTATGAGAAAGCTTATTATGATCGGTTGAGTAACTAAGGCTTGAACGCATAAGAAACAAACTCGCTGTCGCGTTCATATAACTAAAAATTGGATAGGATATAAACTTCACGTCTATTAGCGGTACCACACTCTTTTGTCTATACTTAACCCCACATAGTCTATAACATGCATCAAATTATGTATTTCCCATGTAAAAAATTTAACTAAGATGTGGCTTATGGATCCAAAGTTATAGCTGTTTATAAATTTAATATCACTACAATAATCTTCTCACCACTACTCTAGCACAAATACTTCCAGAGATATTTAGTATGAAAATTTAAATTTGTAAGGGAGGTGCCACGCCCCCTCCTCCAATATCGCTCATTTCTCTCCGTGAGTATGTGGTTGCTGTATATACCTCCATACCAAGTTCTAGTACTCTAGCACAAATACCTCCAGAGGTATACAGTATGAAAAATTCAGATTGTATGGGAACTGCCACGCCCCTTCTCCAACAACGCCCATTTTTCTCCATGATTAGGTGATTGTTTTTATATAGTATGCAGTATGAAAAATTCAGTTTGCATTTTCCAATAACGCCCATTTTTTTACATGGGTATGCATTTGTCTTCATATCGATCAAGCAGAAATGCTCCCATATCATCTAGATGTATTTCTGCATCAAAAATAATTTTGAAAAAAAAATGGCGCTTACGTTTTTTTTTGGCGAACACGGCTCGATATATCTCCATACCAAGTTCCAGTACTCTAGCACAAATACTTCCATAGAAATGCTGTATGAAAAATTCCATTTGTATGGGAGGTGCCACGCCCCTTTGTCTAATCGAGATAAATGCTATCCTATTTTTTAAGTTGGGCGAAATGACAACAGTGTGCAAAATTTTGTGATTATCGGCTACTCAACCGTGAAAGCGTAACAAATAAACAAAGTCACTTTCGCATTTATAATATTAGTAAGGATGCTTGCCATAATAGTTACTATTATTATTAAGGGTCATACGCACCGCGATTGCTGTGGTGTAGTGGTTAGAAGTGCGCACTGCCACTTCGTGGGGCCTGGGTTCAAGCCCTAGGCCGAGCAACATCGCAGAAAAAATTATAGAAAAAGTTTTTTTCTTAAGAGCGGTCGCCCCTCGGCAGCCAATGGCAAACCTCCATGTATTTCTGCCATGAAAAAGCTTCTCATAAAATACAAACGCCGTTCGGAGTCGGCGTTTTTACCCAGAGAAAAAGTCCGGGCTGTTTCGGGCAGAAAGAAGAATACATTTGTGGTCCAATACTTTCCAATTTTCTCTCTCTATTACCCATTTTTTGAGTACGGGCATGATTGCTGTTTTGGGCATCCGCGGGAACCCGCGTTGAGTACGGGAAACCACCGGCTTGTTCCAAATATCAAATGGATTCATTTCACTGAGGTGAAGGAAACAGTGTCCCTTTTAGTACCCAGTTTTGAGGACCTCTCTGCCTAAATTAAGCAGTTTCTTTGAAGCTTCTTTTGAAGGACAGACACATAATTCGTTTGGCTTGGCTCTGCCCTGGAAATTCCATCCAGTGCATGCTGAACATTTTGTTCACCCAGTTATTTATGATCTCCTTTGTATGTGCTTTGGTAAGCCCACAAAAGGGTTCTGGACCATTAAATACTGCGGTAGCTCCTTACTTCGTTAGGCAGTCAGTCTCCTCGTTGCCATCATGTCCTTCATGCCCCCGGTACCTATCCTAATAATATAGTATTTTTGGCTCCAAGAGCGTTTAGAACACTAAAGCAATCATATACTAGCTGGGAACTTATTTTGTGGGACTTCAGTGCTCGTAGGGCTGCCTGACTGTCCGACAAAATGTAGATATATTTCGAGGATGGGCCACAAATTTCTATTGCATGGATCTGCGCTTGAAAGATGGTTGGGTAGGTTAGGTTAGGTTAGGTTAGGAGGGCGTGTATTGAATATTCAATACATCCACTCGGTGACAAAATTGTCCATGGCGAGTACCCTCTTCAAGCGTGTGTCAGGAGGAGACACGTGCCCATAACTGGAAGAGTAGCTAAGCCCTCTCAAGTCATTAATCTACAAAACCAATTGCTGTCGCTAATGAAGCCGAGAAGATCCAACAGTTCCACCTCCGCTAGCTCGTCCAGACTGTTGAAGAAGCGTGAACCCAAGTACTTGTGGCGCTTCGACTGTAGACCCGCACATCGACACAGAAAGTGGTCAATTGACTCTTCCTAATCCTAATCACGGCAGCTTCTGCAGAGAGTACTAGTTGGGTTTCGCCATCGTTGGAGCATTGGTGCTACAGCACAGTGTGCTGTGATGACATCTGTAAAACTCTTACTGTACACTTATTAAGTTTCAGTAGGAAGACGGGGGTCTTTCTCCTACTAAGCCGGGGCCATAATAATCCTGTGGTCTCGCAGTCTTCCCGCTTGTTCCACAAGTCATTAGTCACGGCCACGGTGTATTCATCAATTCTCTTAACGTGATCACTAAACGGTTGGTTGGGTAGCTACCCATTGGTATCGATTTCTTGAAGTTCGGCCCAAATATGCCAGCCTCAGTTTTACCATTATCAAATTTAGATCCATCTGTGTACCAAACCTCTCCATTTGGTTTGGTGTATGGGTTCCCTTTATTCCATAGAGCTCGATCTGCTGTGTGTACCTCAAATGTTCTACAGATTACTAGTTTTGGAACTATTGCGTCACGCATTTTCAATATTGGGTCATTATTCAGATTCAGAGGTTCAGATATTTTGCTTCACTGGAGAATCCTTTTTCTGTCTCGCTCAAAGTGAGTTTAGGTATAGTTAACTTTCTCCTTCGAATAATTGGTACAATAATAGTTTTCATACGATTAGTAGTTAGTCCCTTATCCTGACACCATTTTTTTCTGATACGTAGGGCTTGTTGCATGCGTTTGGTGATGGTTTCGTCATAAAGCCCTGTTATGCAGTTTACCAGACCATCCGCGTAACCCTGAGTATCAAAGCCTTGGCGGTTCAGTGTGAAAAAAAGTTCGTCTATAACCATAGTCCACAAAAAGGGGAGCGAGTATACCCCTTTCACAGTAGTCTGATATAAAGCCCGGGTAATAGGTATCTAGCAAAAGTCTGCAGGTCGCGCCCTGATGCTGTGTATAACGCCCATATGGTCTCTTGACAGTGCCAATTGTGTTTTGTTATCCCTTGTTATTGCTTTCGGAGTCTGTTGATTTCCTTGAAGTAGTTTCGATAGCTAGTTCTTTTGGATTCTCTCAACTCCTTGTTATAGGCAGTTAGGAAAATTTTATACGGGTTCCAATCAGCCGTAGTTTTTGCCCTATTGAATAGTTTTCTAGCTTGATATCTCATTTGCTCAAGCACAACACGTTAAGAACTTACCTTTCCTTGGGGACAGCTACGGTTGAAAGCTATTACAATGTCTAAACGGAAGCTGTTCAGCCTCAGTCTAAAGCTCTTGCCTGGTCATGATTGGACTCATTGGGCTGTTTCCATCCTCCTCCATAATATGGTGAATAACTTCCCAGTTGCCCTCATACTAGTCTTACCCAGTCGCACAGCCGATGTTCTACGGTTTCTCCTTTCTGATGAGTTTCAACTGTTCTACAAGAAGTGTTGTGTTCCAATCCTAGTCTGGCGGCATGCGTACCCAGGGCCCAGTGTCATATAAAAATAGCAGTTAGCCTAAACTGATGCCTCCTGTCCAGTTAGATGAAAACTGCCGTCTGGTTTACGCGGTAGTTGGGCCACTCGCAGAGACCCTGTAGGACTGTATGTACTGGCAGATGCGGCCGTCGACACAGCTTAGAGGTAAAAAAAAAACTTATTCTGTCAGTGCGACATCCAGAGCCGACACGTTTCTTGTCGGCGCGCCGGCCTTTCGTTGCCATAAGTGCTGCTGTACTCCGACACCCAGAGGTCAGTGCAACGACATGCCTATCAGCTACAGTCGAAGCTGGGGTTGATACTTACAGAGCCAAGTGCCTCAATCGCCACCTGGCTATCCGAGAAGATAGCAATATTGGTCACTGTCAGCTCCGAGGTCGAATACCTCTGCCTGAAAAGCACTGGCCGCATTCGATAGTCGAATAGCCTTTTCGATTTGGCGGACAGTTTCCAAAATCTCCGACCCCGCTCCAGAAACCATTTTTGAGCCATCCGTTAAATATGTATGTACTTCGAAGCTGTACGAATTGAATAAGCTCTTTGTTTCTTTGGACCTTGATCTCTCAACTTCTAAAGCTAGCTTAAAAAATAACTTAAAATCATTCGTATGTAATAACAATTTTATCACTGTCCTGTTTTCATTTTTAGTCTGTAAGAAATGTTAATTTCATAGACAAATAAAGAAATAAATAAATATTATGCTGAAGTTTTTCTTAAAGAGAAGCGAAGGACAGATGTAGTCAGATGCTTTCCCGAATGCTTGGATCGTTGAAAGAGTACAGCATATGCCCGTGCCCGTAAGTCGTTCATTCCACAGACTATGTTCACTCAACCTTAAGCTAATCCAGGACTATGACTTGCGAAAGCGCTATTTTAATTTTTTTTTTTAATTTTTCACCGACCCTAATGCAAACAATTTTATTTATTGAATAACACGAGTATACAATACAAATTGGTTAAAAAGTAACTTATTAGTTAATGAAAAAATTTCGTAAGAATACATGCAAAAAAAAGCTCAAGGTGCACACACACCGCCAGCACTTCGCACATAAGTCCAGATCCAGTTCAGATACGAAGTGACTCGAGTGTTCACGCTGACCGAAAAGCGTGCGCCACATGCGCCACCATAACTGATTACGCCCAGCGCATACAAGCGCGATGGCTGTGTTGGCTGTTGTTGTTGCCTAAGGATGACCGGACCACCGGAGTCATATTGACATGAGTCCTGTCCCAGGCCACGATAATCGTAGGTGCAAATTTGTGAGGCTGTAATGGTGCCGTTGAATTGCATTTCGCAGGCACGATTTTCCACAGTCATCAGCTCCACTTTCTGCAGCGTATTCGATTTGGGACCGGCGAAGGAGGTGGTGCCCCAGCCGGCTACATCCACGGTACGGTAGGTGAATAGATCGGAGCTGGGAGAGGAGAAGGTAAAAGAGTTTAAGTAAAAACGGTAGTGTCTAAGAAACTTAGTGATTAAACAAACGCTTGTAACAGCGGCAGGCAAATGGGACCAACGCCACGTGACCATTCAATGCGCGCGATGGTGACGAGCAAAGCCAGATCGTTCACCACACTGTTCGCTGTGGAGGCATATGCGGGATGCGCGATTATCTCTTGGATGCGATGTTGCACCGCGAATATGGATTCACTAGCTGAAGGAAGAAAGGGGCGCGCAAAAAGAGAACAAAATGATGCACTCAAATTGTATGCCATGGTCTAAGTTTCAGTTTTTCCTTTACTCACTAGAGCTTAAGTCGTGATCGCCCATAAATGCGATAATTCTTCGCGGATCCGATTGTATGCGCATGCAGTGCGCTGCGGTCATAATGTGCCGATTACTTACTGTAATTGAAAATGGTTTGGAACAAATTTTCTATTTATGTAAATTTCACATGAATTACGCACCAATGCTGCCACCGCAGAAAATGCGCTGCGTAGAGGTGAGATCTCGCAAAGCGACCAATGAAGGGTACTCATGCTTAGCCGCTTCTTGCCCGTTGGTAATGCGCGTTCGAGTGGTCCAGCCGCAATCGCAAGGCTGCTGCTGCGCAAAAGCTTGACAAAAGAAGCGCCCTTGTTGCGAACTGTTCGGCCTGGCCGAATAGTAGCCTACAGTAATGGGCCGGAAATAGGATGTGCGCACTACATTGGAGTTCGTGCAGAAGGTTTCGCCTTCACGAAAGTCCAAATCGCCATCTCGCGAAATATAGAAGTACTCGTTACGGCACTCATTGGGGTACTAGAAAGAAGATTAGATTCCGAGTTAAAAAAAATGTGAATCTAGAAGGTGGATAACAAACAGTTCACTTACCATTTCGAAAATACAGTTGAGCACAACCACATGCCCATAAGGCGCTATTATACGATAGCGGCAATTCGTACCGGGTCTATAGCCATTAGGGTAATCGGGCGATGTTATGTTGAGCATTTGCTGATTTGAGGACAGGTAATAGTTCTGCAAAATGCAACTGATCTGGGCGCTCACTATAGTACAAAGTTGCGCTAACAGCAACGTTGCGAGCATGAGCATGTTTGAAATCGACAATGAGTACTTTCCTTTAGCGAAATGCAGCGCCATACCTTTGCCACCAGTTACACCCAGCGACTGTACTGAAATGGCCAGTGTAGTTCTAGGAAAGACCACCATTGACCCAAATTTTGGGCTTATCGCAATGCAGCGAGCGCTTTTGTTTTCTTAGCCGAAAATCGCAAAATAAACTTTACATGACTTAAGTCAACAACCATTGCTACTTTTTTCTTACTGACAGACAGATATTTATTTACAGACATGCATAGCTAAATAACAACAAATAAGTAAAAAATCATAGTTCAACGGTATTAACCCAGTTGCTTAACGCACGTCGTATAGCCCGTCTGTTGGCGTATCCAATTCAAGTAGTAAGTTATGCGCGTGTTCACGCCAGTGCCGTATGCCTGACCGCAGGCCTGTCCATAACTGATACAGCCTACAAGAAAGAGTCGCGAGTTACGCAAAATAACTGGGCCCCCCGAGTCGACTTGGCAGGCATCGCGGCCAGTGCCCGAGTAGTCGTTTGTGCAGATTTGTGAAGCATAAATCGGCCCGCCGTAGCTCTCCTGGCACACGGAGTTAGAGACTACCATTAGGTTGGCTTTCAACAGCGCATCGCTGGCCGGAGCGGCAAACCCTTGTGTACCCCAACCAGCGACGTCAACATAGTTGTAAGTAAAAGTCGTTAGCCTGGAAAGTATGTAAAAAAATGGGATTCAGTTTTTCCTTACTTTAATAAAGTCTTTCGCTAATTACCAACTAGCTTTGCACTTACGAGGATGGTGGTAGACAAATTGGGCCCACGCCACGCCACCATTCAATATTTGTAGCGGTCTGTAGTAGACTAATATCATTTACGGGTGGATTATCGGCATAGCCCGGGTATTGTATCATTCTTTGAATTGCATATGAAGCATAATATTGAGAAGAGCTCGCTGTTGGAATGAGAAAAGAAGCTATAGCTGAGCAAGGTGATGAAAGCGAAGAAGTAGTGAGAGTATGTACCTGTGGACAATCGATTGAAACCAACAAGCGCTCTAATATAAGAAGCATTTGGTTGTACTCTAGTACAATGTGTAGCAGTTAATAGAAAGCGATGTGAAACTAGAATTGAATTTAAGAAAAATAATTTTTAAATATTTTTTGCTTTAATTCTTCGTAATAATTGTATACTCACTAATCACGGCACCACAAAAGGCTGGCTGACTCGACGTCGTATCCTTCAATGCCGCCATGAATGGGAACTCATTTTCGCCCGCTGCTTGTCCACTCGCAATTTTCGTTGTTATCGACCAGCCACAATCGCATGGCTGCGGTCGAGTGGTCAGCGTGCAGCGGAATGTGCCAGTGGCACCCGTAGATACATAGGCTATGGACACTCTATTGAATAGGGAATCCCGCAAGAATGTGCCTTGACCACAAAATAGCTCCGAATCGCGAAGTTGTGAATCGCCTTCGGTGCTGACATAAAAGAATTCTCTGTCACAATTACCGCCGCTCTTTGGGGGTGGCGTGGGGTAGGAAAATGTTTAAAAATTTACAAACTATGTGATTGCTTGAAGTACATAAATAATTGTCTCTTACACTTGGCATGTTGACGGTACAATTTACTTGTATATAGTAGTCAGTAGGTGCTGTGAACTGATAGCGACATGATGTGCCCGTAGGATAGCCACTGGGATAATAGGGTGATTCCAGAAAGGAGGTGCCTGCATTAACGTTGAATCTGTTGTCGCAGCCCTCGAAGAGCGCATGTGCTCCCTGGATGTCATTGAGCAGTAACAGCAGGAACAGGCTGTGGATTAGCGCTAAAATGATGGTTATGGTAAATGAATTTAGTATTCGATTGAAGTGGAACTAATAGTTATATATCGATGTGAAAAAATCTTAGTAGTGAGTAGAAGATGAATCAGTATGCAAGTCAAGAGAGATCGCGATACCGCTGTCTAATGTCAGCTGAGCTACTCAGATACGCAAGCCACAAAAAGGGCAGAGGATCAGTATGCGCCATCTACCATGGGATCAGCCTTCTGAGCTTCGCATGTAAAATCCTATCAATCGTGTTGTTTGCCAGGCTAAAGCTCGACGTTATCAGCGTGACCTCGTACATCATCAGTTACCAATAATCTTAGGAAAGAACCGTGACAAGATGTATTGAGTATTTTTGT
The DNA here is from genome assembly GCA_029783565.1 of Rhagoletis cerasi. Lineage (NCBI taxonomy): Eukaryota > Metazoa > Arthropoda > Insecta > Diptera > Tephritidae > Rhagoletis > Rhagoletis cerasi. The sequence continues at coordinate 10,803 of JAPVRG010062530.1, forward strand.
GTTATTTTAACTACTTTCGTTAGCTCAAAAAATAATACTTATGACAGAGTAAAATTGATATTTAAAAACGCAATCAGCTGCGTCAGAATTGAGAAAGACCTCCTCCACTAAATGTGAATTTTTAAAATGAGAGTTTCTTGCTCTGAATTTTGTACTGGGAACTGTGCTGCCAGTTCTGTCTTTTCTTGACTGCTTAAGTAAGCAAGGCGAGTGAGCGTGAAGGTGAATTAAAGCACAATGAATTATTTATTTCATTAAATAAACAGTGTCCCCACTTTATAGTAATAAACGACTTTGGCTCTTACGCCAACAAGTGTTCCTTTGGGCTGAGTAAGCAATTGGAAGGTAACTCTCTCTCGGCGGCGGGTTCTACTTTAACCCGGTATGTGAACACTTGACGATCTTTAAAAACTTCGAAGAAACAGTTCGTTTCATATCGTTGCTGGTTCCGAATGAGTCCACCACTATACACTGCCCTACAAGAAGTTAGAGGGAGAGATGAAACCGCGGATGCGGCGAAGTTTTATGGGAAAATTGGAATAGAAGTGCTCTGTTAGGCACTCAACGTTAAACTCAAATTTAGGCACACAGATTTATGCAGCGTGTTTCAAGCTGAGGTTGTTGCGATAGAAGAGACAGGTACCTACATACATATTTACTAGCGTAATACTGATTAGTAGGGTAAATATCTACTTTGATCGAAACTGCTCAGGGAATGCCTGACTTCTCTCTCGGTCGCCTTGGCATACTTCCAAAGTATGCTGATTTACGTTTCAAGGCACAGCAACATTTCAGATAATAACAGGGCTAAGAAAATTTCTAGGCAGGCTAGGCACCCTCGAGGCTATTGCTTCTGACAGGGAAGATATGGGAATTTCTGTGAATATTTGCGGCATATTTTTCTGCACAGATAAGCTTAAAGTCAGCTCAGCGTGCGCTAAATGAATACTCCGACATGCAAAGTTGCAAGGTTCCTCTTGCCGAGTCAAGGAGCTTCGTAAACTGAACAAGCGCCAATTATTAAATCTGTCAGGAGTACTGGATAGAGCAATGTTCATTAGGAACCCATGCCAGACGATAAGGGGAATCATCTAATCAAAAACTGTAAATTTAAATAACTCGATACATTCCAGTTACTCCATAAATTTCGATAATTTGACACATATCAATGGCTATGAATTTCAAAAACACTAAATTCGATAACTCAATACAATTCGATAGCTCGAAAAATTTCGATAACTGTGCGTTTCCATGACTCGATAAATTTTGAGAAACCATCGATATAGATTATCGATAACTTGATAAACTATGGATAGCTATTAATTTCGATAGCTTGATTAATTTTGATAGCTTTATAAATTTCGATATCTACTGACAAATTCGATACATTCTGGTAACTCGATCAAATAAACAATATAAACTCAAACTACCTAGAAATTTCGATAACTACCAACAACTTTCGATGAATCAATAAATATCGATAGCTCGATAAGTTGAAAGAACGCGAGGCATTATATGACCTGATAAATTTCATTAACTTCACAAATTTAGACAATCCGTTAAATTTTTATAACTCGATAACTATCGGTAAATTTTGACAATTAAGTTTCTGGGTCCCAATAAATTTCGGTAGCTCAAAAATTTATCAACTTTAATACCTCGGTACATTCCGATAACTCAATAAACATAGATAACCTAATGAATTTCGATAACTATAAATTTCGATTACTCGATAAATTTCGATAACTTGTTAAATTTCCCTAGCTAAATTTTTGATGACGATATATTTCGATTCTTATCGAAATAATTCTAATTATTTTCACTTTCGCAAGACTTCTCACTTAATCTCAGTTTTCGTCTACCGGAACTCGGCAGAGTTTTTCAGCTGAACTTACAGTAAGTAACGAAGCTGCGAGAAGGCTGATCGACTCTGCTATTAATGTGCACTAGGGTGGTCCAAAAATGTATGGGAGAAAACTAAAGTCAGAGATTTAATGCTCTCACCCCCTAGGATTGGTCTATACCGAAAAGAATTATACCCCTGTTTTTTTATTTTAATATAAAAATATATTTAGAGGTCGCTCAAAGCGCTCAAAGTTACCCATGTATTTTGTATGGGGGAAAAAAGACTTTTCGTAGAAATGGCATAGAATCCATGAAAATCAAAATTTTTAAATTTTTATTTAAATATTTTTTGAATGTGGAAAAAATAGTAAGAAATACTTTTTAACGCAACTTTTTGTATTTTTGATTTTTTTAGGATTTTTCGGAGACTTTTAAAAATAATTAAATTTAAAAAAAGTTTAAGTAAACAACTGCGCAAGGCGAATTTATACAAGGTGGTGTTACTGGCGAATTTGGATTTTCGCCGCGGTACTTCTGAATGTCAAAATGATGTGTTTGTTGTAATACGATTTCGCCTTGTTTACAACAAACACATTATTTTGACATTCAGAAGTACCGCGGCGAAAATCCAAATTCGCCAGTAACACCACCTTGTATAAATTCGCCTTGATGAAGTTGGTGGTGA
>JAPVRG010063544.1:0-10898 GCA_029783565.1 Rhagoletis cerasi
TTTTTTTTTTTTATCTAACACCCAAAATCGATACTACTAACGTCGAAGATATCACATATAAATTTTGGTCCCGATTGGAGTCGGTTAAAGCGTGTCGCACAGGGGTCAAAATTCAGACTCCTGTATCTTAAGTCTCCATAGTGGAATCTGAACTTTGAACCCTGTGCGACACGTCTTAACCGTCTCCAATCGGGACTAAAATTTGTAGATATGTGATATCTTTGACCGTGGTATTACCGATTGAGGGGGTGAGACTTAAAATTTAATTTTTAAGGACCACCCTAATATACGTAAGTACAATTTTAAGTTATTTATACATTTGTAACAAAAATCTTGTTAAAAAAAGCTAGCGATTTTCGATGAGTTATAGAAACATTTTTTCTCTATGTCTCTTTCAGTAGCTTTGGTGGCACAAAGCTGTAGATGTGAACATTTCTACCAAGTTTATCGGCCCTTATCCATTTTTCGAAAAATTATAAACTTGTAGTATAATTAGCGCTCGTATCTATACTTTTTTTCGCAGTATTATATTTTTTTTGGATTCCAAAAACGGATACTGATGTTTTTTTCTAAACTACGAAAATATACATTTTTATTTAACTTTTTTAAAGCACAGAAATAGTGTAAATTTATTAGTCGTTGATACAAAACGATACAGGCTAACAGGGAATCGTTCATGGAAACACGTTATATATATGGGGACACGAAATTTTGACCAGTTTTGATTTATTATCTTTTGTTTGTTGAATATTCATAACTTTTTTCATCAAATTTTCACAACAACAACAAACTTTTTATTCATACCTTTCAGAAATAAACCCAGTTGGCAATTTTGTAGCCATTAAATTCTAGTACAATAAGGTGCAAGTCTTAAGAGGCTAATGGTGATTTCGTTTCTCCCAAAAAATGTTGCCCTTCCATAGTGCGAAATATGTTTGATGTTGCACTCAACCCCGTAAAAGGGCAAGTTTTTGCCTACTTACCCTTGTCTAGCTCACGCATTTCATAATATTTTCGTTTTAAGCAACCATCTGATTTTCAGGGCAACACTCTCCCCTGACAAAGCTTCAAAGGGCAGAGAATGTGCCTTTTTTGCCTTGCTAGAGTGCGACATTTTAAGAAACGAACACAAAATTTTCTAACCGGTTTGTCTTTATTTTATACAATCGAACACGGAAAGTGAAAAGGGCAATCAAAAGGCGAAATTTTTTGTTAGAAACGAAATCACCATAAGAATTCGCGTTGGTGTTTGATAAATTTTTTGGCTACGGTGTTATTTTTTTGTTCCATGCAATAAAAGTTGTCGAACATAGTAACTTGGTATGGAAAAAATGCGTGACCCCGTCATCAAAAAAAAAAATAATTCGAAAATCAACGGTATTTCGTGGACACTTCAAACGATAAAATTTCCGTTTTGCAACTTTGTTGAATTTTTCTAAATTTTTTACAAAGTTAGAAATTTTGATTTACATGGCTTTTGTTAGAGCATATAATTTCGTCGATGGGTGTACAACAGGTAGGTACACATAGTACCAGAAGTTCCTTTATTCTATTGAAAAACTGTTTCAGAAAATAACAAATACTCGTACTGTAAAAAATTATTTTTTTTAAATGGAGATACTGAGAAACGGAATTTTTTCGCAGTAAGTAATAAGTATACAGTTCTTTGTAAGTTTTTTAAGTATAATGAATACGCTCTTAGAAAAACAGAAATAATTGTAATCTACCGTGCTGTATAAAGTGCATATTTATATAAGCACAATGGATGTTGCTGGGTCATATTCAAAATCTAGCCCGGTAACATGGGGTGACATGTTACTTGCGGTCGTTCAAAGGTGTAAAATAATATAAAACATCATATACTTTTTTTCATGTTTTCAAAACCAATTTTCACAATATCAGATATGGTACTTAGTTTTTAGCAGAATAGAAATATGATATAAAATATGATATGAACTGATTTCTATAAATGGTTTGCGCAGATTAAGAATCTGTCCTTTGGGTTATTCAATTGACTCTAGTTTTCGGGATATTTGGGATCAAAATTACGCCTTTTTCGCATTTTTGAACTTTTGTAACAGAATAACGATGAAATGAGGAATTTTCTGAACAGCATAAAAAGAAATCCTAAAGATTTTAGATTTTCTTTTTATCCCGAAAGATGAAAAAAATTTGGTCTCTTAAACATTAGCCACAAAAGCAATTTTGTTTTTAACTAGAAATACGGCGAATGCAACCTAAAATATCTTCCTTTTTTCATCACATCTAAATTTTGTGTGGATTATTTCTTTCCATATAAGTAATATGCTTCTCAATATGAATCAAATCGAACTACAAATACGAGTTTTTCAATATCTCGACTACTGCGCCACCTTAGTTATTCATTTCATACACGTAATATATATTTTAAATATGAACCAAAATGGGACCATAAATAGGGGGTTTCCAAATATCTCGGCACTTGCGTCACCTAGCGGATTAACTCGTCCTTCTTATTGCATTGTCATCGGGTTCTGAGCTAAGTTTTAAGCTTCAAGTATCTAGCTAATCCGGAAGTTGATTAAAAATTGTATTGAAAGATTTCATTACACATATGTAGGTGAAGGTAAATAAATGCTTGTAATAAACTAAAATATTTTTGAGTTTCAGTAAGATTATAAATTGGCTTCTGAATACTGTCACACTCCACAGTAGAATGAAGGCGTGAAACAACTTTTGAGTCAGGGCTTTGGTGATATCCTTTATGCTAATAAGTTACCCTTTGCTTTTCCTTACGACAATGAAACGGTTCGAGAAAATAAGTAAAAATCGGTAGTTTTTGCTTTTTTATACTAGGGATTGACAATGTAATGAAATCCTTCGTGATTTTTGTAATTTTTCGAGCCACTCTAAGATTTTTCCCAGATTTTCTCTAGCTTTTTCTTTTCTCTTCTCGGGATCTAGTTTAAGGATTTTTAGGACTCCTAGAGATTTCTTTTATTATTTCAGGACTTTTCGGGATTCTCCGTGTCATACTTTTCGGAAATTTTCGTGGTTTCGGGATTATTTCAGTACTATTTCAGGATTGTTTTGGGATTTTCGGAACTATTTTGAATCTTTCGGGTATACTTGGGTGTTTTTTGGATTTATACAATATTTAGTAAAGTCCAAAATACTAAGTTATTCTTTTCGGTTGGCGCTGAACCGCCTAGGCGTTTTTAGAAGAGTTCAATAAAGCAAGCGTTTCTGACCCCAGCTAGAAAAGTCAAATGAATAGAAGGACTATCTAAACTTCCTTTTAACTTTTGGATTTTTTGTTTAAATATAAAAGTATATATGTTTTTAAATATATATATTTTTTAACTAATTTAATTTTTAGAAAACTTGTTTATGTATTTCTTTTCCATTTTTTAACTAAATTTTCTTTTAATTTTTAGAAACGTTCTTTCTATATTTTCTTTTAACTAATTGCCTTTTCAATTAAACTTTATTTTTAATTATAGTTTTCATTGTTTCAAAAAGATAAGTATATATCTTTTATTAGTTTAATTTATTTTTTAGAAAACTTATTAGTGAAAGACAAACAGATTAGCGCTAAGATCTCCTCGTAAGCAGATCATTCAATTAGTCTATCGAAAGACAGAAAAGAGCTTTCAAGATAGTTGTCAGAGTTTACCATTTCCTTATGAAAGGCTTATGTCTTTCGAAATGCGGTGGTGAGTTAAAAGACAGTGGTCAGAATTGCCCTGTTAAGCTAAGCAACTAAGACGCTTTCGACAAATACCACTAAACCTCAGTACTCCGGACAGGTTTCAACATATGTTTGTATTTATATTCAAGTACGAGTACGTAAGCCATTCATGAATTTAAGTGCAGCACTGAGGACTAAGCGCACACATTATTTTGACAGCGGCAGGATGTCACCTGTCAGCCGTGACACACCTCAGTGTTCAGCGCTCATCACAACTCAGGATGCTGCAGCTACACCAATTACTTCGGTTTTTTTTTTCTCTTACACGCAACTAAACAAATGCAAGCAGCACAATACTCAGACAACTTGCAGTGCTTTTGCGTCATCAACAACAACAGCTTTATCTTCATCAGTATGCATACAGAAATAAAAACTGAACATCAAATGTACATTAGTGTGCGCACACTTGATTCAAGTTGAGATTCGGCAGAGAGCACAAGGAAGTGTAAGTAGGATGAGAAGGTTAGGAAAGCTCATTTCCGTGAATGTAAGCATACAACTCCACATCATACATATCTCTAGCTGTATGTGCATTTGACATTACCCTGACTCATTATTTGCATTTCATTTTTTGTGGGAGTATATTTTTATTTATGTATGCTGCTTTTTTCTTCATCTTGCTAACTTGCACTTAAAATTTAATTCAAATAAAAGCAACGCAAAGAAATGGCAGGTAATTAGATTGTCAAGTACGCATAAATGCGCTAGCTCTGTATAAATACCTACCGAGATTCAGCAGCAGAGAAAAATTAACCTTGAGGACAAATACGTTTCGGCACAGAGATTTTGAAGTCAAGATGAAAAGGTACTGAGTATTAATATAGGATATTTATATTTATAAAAGAATATTAAGATAGTGGAGTTGCTCGTCAATACAACCTTATTTCTTGGGTAGCTTTCATTTGGAATTTTCTTGTTTAAGTGTTTAGTTGCGTTCACATTTGTGTTCAAGTTGAAAGGAAAATAACATAAATAATGTCCATTGCTCTAACTTTTGAATCCAACTTATGAAGGCAGTCGAATCTGTATTCATGTTCGTCTTCGTATTCCTCTTCGTACTCGTCTTTGTCTTTAACTTAGCCTTTGTCTTTTTCTTTGTCTTTGTCTTTATTAACCCTTCTAAACGAGTCTCAATTACAAATAAAAATATACATCCTTTTTTAACTTCAATTCGGAAAACTTAATGTGATCGCAGGTCAGTCAGAGACAAGCGATAACAGGAATAGATTCCAAAATGGTGTATGGGAAAAAATATGAGCGCCTTGAAACCTTAAAAATACATATTCCTAGTGAGGTAGTGACCCTTATCTCGTTGCCGCCGAAATAAAAATGAAGTGGTAAGAAAGAGCAACCCTCCATAAAGTTATTATTTAACATTTTAATAGCAAACTAACAGAACCTTTCCAAAGCGTGGGAGCTCTGACCGATTTGAGTTCATATGTAATATGTATAATGTACAGGGGTTTCGTATGAAGACGATAAAGGGTGTTTCACGGTGTAAAAAATTATAGCAAATAACCCCAATAAATTGGAAGTCGTGCCCTTCACTCTCATCAACTCATCTTACTTCGCCAATGAAAGCAACTCCTCTCCCAACTGAGCTACGTCACTGTCTTAGAAGCCGTTGAGGGGTATTATGCACCGCATTTCTTAACTTTCACAAGTCTAAAGTAGCTGTTTCAAAGTGCCGCTTTCCTAATGGAAGGCACATAGTTAGAAGTGAAAATCTTTTAATCGCAAATTGTAATTTGACAGAGTTGGGAGCAGTGCACTAAATTTTGAGTTAACTAAGCACTAAATATATTGGAAAAAAATTGATTTTCCACTATTTATCACCAGCTTAGTGATAGTGGAAAATTTCTTCACTAGCACTAAATACTTGAGTTTTGTTTCACTATAACTAAATTAACTGATAGTGAACAAATTTATACTACACTCAAAGAGTGAGAAAATTTGAAAATTCACTACATAAAGCTGCAAGGAAAATATTTTCACTAACTTTCAAAAATTAATGCTGATGAACATTTTCGAGCCAACAAACTTTATGCCGCATATACACAAATATGTACATATGTACATAAGTATGTAGTAATAATATTAATAGATTGGCGCTTACAGAAATATGTTAGTGTTTGGCCGAACTTCTTCTCCAATTTGTGGCGTGCACCCTGATGTTGTCACACAAAGGGGCGGGACCTACAGTTTCACGCCGACTCCGAACGGCGATTGTATTTTATGAGAAGCTTTTTCATGGCAGAAACACACTCGGAGGTTTGCCATTGCCTGACGCTGTTAATAAAAAACCTTTTTTCTATAATTTTGTTTGGGATGTTGCTCAGACCAGGGCTTGAACCCAGGCCCCACGGAGTGGTAGTGCGCACTTCTAACCACTACACCACAATCTAACTTAAGATGGGTTTTCAGAAATGATGCTCATAGTTTTGAGGCTCTGAGTGCTACATACTGTTACTCACAAAATTGAGCATACGATTTTTTTCGATAATATTCGCAATACTTTACATGCTAAAATTTTCTATTAATTTTGTATTAAAATATGGTTTATATTTTAGCAAACCCCATTTAAATCCAAGTATGAAACTGTGTACGAAGATTAGGAAGAATCTCCAAAATTTCATCAAACTTTAGTATAATAATGAGCAAATTTTAAATTTCTAAAACTTCGCGTTGATTTTTGAAATTTTTTTTGTTCTCGTACCTATCTCTTTCTGCTATTTTTGTGTTACATACATACTGTTTCCTCTTATTTAGTTTTGATTTTTAATGCAGTTTTAGTGTCAGGGTTTGAGTTATATGTAGCACAATATGCGATAAAATGTAAAACTGAATTTTTCAATTTACTGAAAAAATTTTGTATTCCAAAAAAAATTAGTGCTGGATTTTTTTCACTATAAGTTTTAGTGAAGAAAAAAATGTTGCACTAGGCTGAAGAAAATTTTTTTTCGCTATTCTACTATAAATTTTAGTGATTTTTTTTTTCATTTCACTATCACTATTGTATAGTGAGGCTGATATTTTGCAATTCACCACTAAACACCAATACTGATAATTAAAAAATTTCCACTATCACTAACTATTAGTGGAAACTGAAAATTTAGTGCACTACCCCCAACTCTGATTTTTAACTAGATATTTTTAGATTTATGACTGCACTTTTGTTCAACCTTCAGAAGCGGATGTAATTCTTATTCATGAGCCTAATTAAGTTGTAATGGCATCTCTGGAATATGTTGGCCAGTATAGATAGCCGAACTTAAAAAAATGGCAACTACCAAACTATTTTTCAGGCAGATATTCTTGCAATAGAAATCTGTAGCAGATAATTCTTTAGGAAAGGCAAATCTTCGAAATATGTCTGCATTATGCCAGACAGTCAGGCCGCCTTATTAACACTGAAGTCCCATATAATAACATCAAAGCTAGTATATGATTGCTTCAGCATAAAAACCACCATTTTTTGCTTGAATAAATATTTTTTTACATAAATACATACATGCAAACATACTGGTATACCCTCTCACTGAATTATTCAGATGGAAAAGGCTTTGTTTTTGTCGTGCCGTTTCTATTAAAAACAAGTTTCAAGATATTTTTCTGTGGTCTTAATGAGCGTCAACTTGAATTTGGTGTTCCTCTTTTGTAGTGTTCTTCTGCTTGCGTATCAGCTTTGAGTGAGGGTTCGGTTATACTCGAAGGTTGAGAACGTTCTATTTATGCCATTTCAAAAAAAGTACCTTCAACTAGAAGTTAACACAATAAACGCTCCCTTATCCATGAAGAACTCAAGCTGAGCTGAGGTTTTCTCCGGTAACTGCTATTTCGTCTGTCAACCTGCTGAAGCTCATTCTATTTACTAGAGGCTTTAAAGCTTACCTCTTCTGTTGGTCTGCTTCTTTTACTCCCTGACAATATGAAATACTCACCATAGTATTGGTAAAAGGACTCTACTGGGGGCCAAATATTCAGGAGCAATTAAAGAAATCGCATTGGCAAAAGAAAGAGTCGCTCGCGACTTAGGTAAAGTAATGAGTTAGCAAAATTATAATTCTATGCATTAAGCATCTGCTTTGCCATTACTTGCGGTCAGTAAAGATATTACAACAAAAAGAAAATTCTCGCGCAAAGATTCGCGGAACAATTCTGCATTATTTAATTCATATTAATGTATGCAGCTAATTGATTTGCATGTTCATTTTCTTCAATTCTGCTGAGGCAAAGAGTCAGACCGCGCATTTGCTCATTTATTTCATTTAATTATACTCTTTAGCTTTACGCACCTTAAAAATGTACTATTGCCTGCATACTTGCAAACATACATATATAATTATGCATAAATACAGACACAATAAATATTTACATACATTGCACTCATCAAATGAAATTAACTGCTTCGCTTCACCTCATCTTGTACCCATCACTGCCACCTGCAACATGTTTCTCCTTTCAGCGTTCATATCCTGCCTTTCTTTTATACTATATTCACTATACTTTTCGCAAAATTTACTTGCTCACAACATTTATATTCATCTCATTTTATATACTTCATTCATTTTAAATTCACTTATTGTAATTTTCGTGTTCTTAGTGCAGAAGAATGAAATGAGTTATTTCTGTCGGTTTTCTGCACTGATTACATGAGAAGCATTTTTTCTTTTACTTGTGCTGGCTTATACGTACCTATAGCAAAATAGCTGGCTCTTTAAAGTTGGCCTTTACCTCATAATTGGGGGCATACTGGTCTACATAGAATGCAAAAAGGGTGATTATGCGGGTCACTGATGGCCTATGGTGCTAGAGATATTCAGGGAGCATCCAACTACTAGTGAAAGAAATTTTTGATGTTACTAGGATCCGTAGATGTGGAAAATCTTAATCTTCCGATAGTATGAAGCCTTAGAACTTTTAAAATGTTTTGCAACTTAGCGAAAAAATTGCAAGCCAATTTGGAAATGTTCTCAATGAGCAGACATCTAAATATGCAATGAGAGGCATCCAGCAGGCAGAAGTGCTTTCACCGCAACATACAGTGGCTTGTGGTTCACATAAGCTACTAGTAAAATTAGTTTCATAGGGAATGAAGATGGTGACGTATGCCAAAGATGTTGCCTTACTGATAGTAGGTCGATTTGCTTCAGTTATAAAAGAAATTATATATTTATGGCCCAGGAATCTGGAGCGCTGCTCTGGGTGCCTTTCTAACGCTTATATCGTAAATAAGCTCAGCGGAATTCAGAGGTCAGCAGCTTCTGGTATCAAAGTGGATGCAAAGAGTTTCTACCATACAGAAGCTCTGAGCGCTCTGCTCGATCGGTCTTTAAAGTATTGGAAAAGCAAGCCACTTAAGCACAATTCCATCCTAGATAGACTCCCATCTGATATAAAATCGTCGCCCATCGCCTATATCATACCAAATATCTGGACGCACCACACAATTCCCAAGCCGCAGTGACTGGATTCGGTGAAGGGCCTAGTGCTTGAAAGGCATGGCTGTTCTTATTGATGGGTCAAGGATAAATGTGGCGTAGGTGCAGGAATTTCCATTGAGGAACTTTATTTGAATATATCCTTTTGCTTACCGGACTCTACAAGCATTTCGAGGCGTTTGCAATAAATCAGTCGCTAATTATTCAGATAGCCAGGCGGAAATCAGGCGTTCTTCTCTTTCTAGGTAAGGCCTCCACTTGTGGAGGGCTGTTGGAGAAAGTTAGTCTCAGTTACTGATTAATCCAAAGAAAGAGACAGCGGATGAGCTAGCGCGGCCGCTGTGATCATTGTGTCCCTTTTGGTAGACGTGTGAGTCTCACTCAGGGAAAAAAATCACAATTACCGAAATTTACCACACGAAAGCTAAGCAGAGATGAAGCTGGCCGGGATCGTATAGGATAATCAGATAGAACTGTATTCCCTTTGACCCTAAAAAAAACCGGGGCTTTGTTAGGAACGAGTAAGGAAAATACATACAAGCTCATGGCGTCTTCCTACCGAAAGAAGTGGATTACCTTTCAACAGGTTCGGTCGCAGCTGCAAGGGCCGGGAATCGAGAGAGACAGTTAAATACTTTCACTGCCAGTTTGTAGCTCTTGCAAGAGGCATGCTAAAGAAACCAACTATTTCTGCAGAATATTTCCAAGTGCTGACACCTCCCTCTGAAGGAGGGTTAAACAAAATTGCACCGTCTTTTTTGGGTACTCAGTTTTAAAGTCAATTCAATTCTAATACAACAATGTGCCTAAAAAAAATGTACCGTTCATTTTTAGCAATTTTCGCATTCTATATGATATGGAAGAAAATGTGCAACGAAAAAATGTTTTTTGGAATTAAAAAGACACAAATTCGTATCCAAAAAAAAAGTGACAACCCCCAACGAAAATATTTCTGGATCTAAGATCTCAAATTTCTCAGGTATTTTGCTTTTTATTAGATATCCATATCAAGTTGTTTAAGTTAAGTAGATTTTTAAAATACTTTAAATTTAGTACCCATGTTATGATATCTATATTATACGCGAAGGCACTTTTTGAAGGTTCTGTTTTGTCGTAAAAAGTTGCCACCTGTTAAAAATTCAATTCAAATTATTGACCATACCGTTCGTTCGATTTTCAAAATTGAGGTGTCAAATGCAAGGTATTGGCCTGTAGATGTGCAATAAGGTTTTAAATTTTCGAAGAGAGTTGCCACTTTTTTAAAAAATAAATTCAAATTATTTAAAAAGTTAAATCCATTACTACAATATGAACATTGGCTTTATTTCTAAACTATATTAGGAGGGTTGCCACCTGTTTAAAGAATCAAACTCATTTTAAATTAAGAGAATTAGGTAATTGAAAAATGTATCACCATATGGGCGTCAGACGAAAGGGGATTAAGAAGGTTGTAATTTTTGAGTTTATTTAAATTGTTCACGAGTTATACGATTGATCAAAATTTGGGTGTCAAATAAAAGAGTGTTTAAAAATCTTTAGTTGATCATTAATAATAATGCAGAGGGCTGCCACTGTTTAAAAAGTTAAATTCAAATTATTTAGTATGATGAATAAGTTTGAAAGGATGGGTATGAATTGAAATGGGTTTGAAAAAGGTTTTATTTCGGAAGCCTATTTAGGAGGGTTGCCACATGTTTGAAAAATCTAATCAATATCACAATATGGAT
>JAPVRG010063576.1:0-10463 GCA_029783565.1 Rhagoletis cerasi
ATTAAAGCTAAATTCAATAAGTAACACTGTATTTTAGCAAAAAAAAGGAGTAGTAATTTGTGCTACAAAAATATATTTAGTTGGCTTCCCTAATATAAATGGAACCAACGAAATAGATTAAACCTTTTTAAATGAAAATAAAATTGTTTAAAGCATTAAGAAATACGTATTTTCATTTCCTTTTTAATAACTTTTTTATTAATTTGTTTCTTGATTTGCAGAAAATGAAATCGATGAACAACTATGGAATAAAAACTGTTTAAATACATAGTTGTTCATTTATTTCATTTGGACTTACAATTGGATGAACAAATGCTGCTAATACTCGAAGTAATTCGGAAGTATAATTGCACAATACGATTTATTTTCTCAAACTATACATTTTATTTTGATTGTCAACAATGATAAGCAAAGGCAGAGTAGAGCCGACTTTTTCTACACATAATACCTTTTCATACTGAAAAAATTATTACTTATAAGAAGCATCACTTTTTTTCTAAGGAACCCAATATGGCCGAATTGGAGTGAGAAGACTGCCAACGTATAACACATTCTATTATTGCACCATGATTATTCTGGATAGTAAATTTTTGACAACTATGAGGTGAAAATTACAAATATGTCAAAAATTCTTATGAGTGAGTGAAAAAGTGAGTGTTGGAATTTGTTGTCTTTCTTCTTCCTTGAATGAAAGCTGAATTTTTGCATTTGTGTACCAAGAGCAAAAACAAAATACATGTACCACATTTTATGAATTCGCCTTGGCATGAAATTTAAAGATATTTTCACCATAGAATTTTGTTACTGATTGGCACAGGCACTTTTTGCTAAATTTTCTCTCATTATCATTTCAATAAAATTTCAATACAATATAAAATATAAATTCTTGGTGTTCTACATAAATGAAATACCAAATATTACAAATCATAAGATAAGTAAATATATAATTTTTTGTTTAATTTCTCATTTTCACCAATACTCAAATATTTTCTTCAACATGCTTCCAACACTCGTTGCTTTCAAAGGGATAAAATCAAGCGGTAGCAACATTGCTTGAAACATCAGTTGTCGTCAAATTTCTCTTTCGATTCGTTGTATTTTTGTTACTGCGATTTTAGATTTTTGAATTTGGTGTAAATAATATAAAAAATATATATTTTATAAATGTAATCAAAGTGTAGTATTAATAAAAATTAATGAAATAAAAGGAAAGTAAAAGCAATTTAAACCGATTGCAAAGCAATTTCGTAAAAATCTTAAATCAAAGCTCGTGCTAAAGTAACGAATACTTGAAACAGCTGCTTTGGCTTCCTTTTCCTCTCGCCAAAAGCAACGAAAAAGGAAGCAAAGTTCGTGCAACGGCCTGCATCGTGTCCCAACTGTTTCAAAAAAGATGACCGAACAACAACCGCAAATACGAATAGTTAAAAGGCAGCGTAAGTATGTACATATGTACATAATTAGAAATTGCTGGTGAATTATTAAATTGGGTCGGATTAAAGTACAAATTGTGTTACTAAAGTGAGGAATACATTTTTATAGTGTTTGTTGCCATTTACAATAGATGTGCTAATTAGATTTGTATTCGGTGCTTGTGGTTAAAAAAATGTGTATCCGGCGGAAATATTCACCACTATAAATGAGTATATTGCATTTTATATATAAAGAAACCCTTGCAAGATCGATATTTTTGTATGAAGCCATAACCACTTTGCGTTTGTTCAATATTTTAACAAAATTTATAAAACGTAGTAGCCAAGAAATTTCGATTTAATTAACTTTCATTGAAAAGCTACGAGAAAATTACTTAAATAAAATAAGAAAAAATATTTAAAAAGGCACTTAATCTATAACTACGTATATATGCAAGTTGCTTGAATATTATTAATTAGTACAATTATGTTACATAGCGCGTAAAATTCTGGGCGTCAACTCGCTGGAAACAAACGCCTTACCTAGTGACCTTTCCGAAGCTAATATCATTTTCGCTGCGACAAACGGCGTCGGTCAAACACACGTGCCTCTAACGCCACCGGAGCACATTGTTGAATCACTGAATCAGCAACTACAACAACAACAGCAGCAGCAGCAGCATTTGCTTAACGGCGGCATAACAGCAGCAAGCGCAGAAGTAACAGAGCTTACAACAACAGCTCTGCCTACACCAATAGGGCTGACGGTGACGCAACAGCAACAAATGGAACGCTTGCGCTTAGCCAACATGATGAATCAGGGTGAGTGGCGCAGGTGAAGTTATGTAAATGTAAAGCTAACTGAAAACATTTGTCTTTTTATTTGCTCATTTCCTTGTAGAAATGCATGCATTATGGCCATACGGCACAGCTACATTCCTATCGCCAATGCTGCCGGCACCAAATATGGCCTTGCCTTACGCACTAGCCGGCACTTTACCTTATGCTGCGGTACCGATATATCCAGCAGCTGCAGCCGCAGCAGCAGCTGGCATGCAACAGAATATGCCGAGTGTACCACAACAACAGTGCAACAATATATCGCCGGTATCGCAAACTGCCAGCATGCCACCTGGCTCCGGTGCCTCCTCTTCTTCTACTAGCAGTGGCACTTCATCGAATGGCGCGCCGCCGCTGCGTTCACAAACGAATGACTCGAATAAAATTAACATACAGATTGGATTGCAGTGTGTTAGTCAGAACTCGCCGCTCAATTTCAATTCGATGAACGAGATTAATGCTTCTTTGGCTAAAGTAAATTTATTGAATTTTTGTGGCGCAGGTGTGGAAAAGGAGAACAAAGGTTGGAATGAAAAATTGTATTTACACTAAAAAATTTACAATTTTTATTTTATTTTATAGAATCTTCATCACTTCGCAGTTCGCCGATTTTTTTAAGTTCAGAGTGAGTTTACATTATTAAAACTAGAACGATAACCTTATTAAAAAGTGTTTCCTGGTAACGTTGAGTAAAACTTATTCGCTTGAATACTAGAACAAAGGAAGTAAAATTATTATATTTTGTTTCTTTTTTTAGTTTTTAAAGTTGCTGCCCCATCCTTTTATTTATGTATTAACTTTTGTTTTATCAATTTTTCATTTAATTTTTTATTTTTAAAAAGTTCAGCAAATTACATTTTGAATGAAATATGCTAATATATTGACTCTCTATGTAAACTAACTACCCTAAATTTTTAAGATTCTTATAAATTTTATTTTGGTCAATGAATATTTTTCTTCTTCCCACAGCGATCTCAACAGCACCTCCAGCGTTGGCCCGAACAATAATGCTCTTAGTGGTGGCGCCGGTGGCGATGCTACTAACGCTAATAATTCTCCCGGTAGTTCCGGCAGCTGCACCGTTACGCTTTCACAAGCCAAATTCAATGAGCTCACTCGCCTTGCACTACGCGGCAGCGAAATAGCCGAGAAACTTGCCTACACACATCGCAATCGACCGTGTTTCAAAAAGATTGATAGTCTATGTGCGCGCATGAAACAGGATCTCATACGTCCAGATGGTGTTTTGCCGAATATTAATTCGCAGGGCATTGCTTGGGCTGTAAAGGATTTTATATTCGTATTTACACGTGTCATCAATGCATGGATTATAATAAAGGGTTATGTGTACAACACGCCAGAGGGCCTAAATAAAGTAAAAGCAGCGCTAAGCCCCGACTTCGCTGCCAGCTTTGCCGCTTGGCAAGACACCACAATGGATTTCGTTGAAAATTTAATCAAATCATTTGTAAATCTGGACATTTTGGTGCAATCACAGAAGAATGTATATCAGAAATCTGAAAGTAATGGCCCGCGCGCGCCAGCTACCACCACACCCATCAAGTTGCTACAACCAGTCAACTCACTATTGGATGACTCTTTTGATTTTCTCAACGCATCCACTGAAAAATCACAACAGAGCTCGCTTAATAAGAATTATCTTTATACAATGGTTGAAGATTCTGAAGGTAGTCAGCGTCAAGCCACTGTAAACGGTACTTATTTTAAGACGGGCACCTATAATCCCATCAAAAAGGACGCGCTGCTTGTGGACCAGGTAAATAGCAGCACCACAGCGGCTGTTACAACTACAGCAATAACAAGTACGGCAACTCAACAATTACTTGCGGCCACCAACAGCCCTGTAGAGCAGTACTTCGATGAACAAATTTCAGATTTTTGGCCACCACCGGCCGCTGATGTAGATACAACAGCTGCAGCTGAGTACTTGAAGATAAAGGAGAAAATACCATCCAATTGGTTAAGCTATGATATACGAGTATTGGAGCAGAATCTGTCGGAATTTTCAAATGGCTACGATCCCACTGCACCGCCACGTCCACTGGGTAAAGATCTGATTGATAAATTAAATGTTATGATTGAACGCCTGATGGCTATGCAGCATGCTGACTTATTCTTTAAAACGCAATTTACCAAAAACTATGTAAGTTTATAAATTTTGTATATATAAGCTATACTATATTAAAATTTTTATACATTTGTTTTTAGTTTCCTGAATTTATATCAAGGCATAAACATGATTTCATGGATGTGCGCTCTATCATACTCAAGTGCCAAGTGGGCGGCTACCAGCATATTTTCGAAGTTGTGCATGATGTCAAGAAAATTGTCCATATTGGCAAGGAGTATTTAAAGGTGAGTTGGAAAATCTGTACTTTTTTGTGATTTAAAAAAAAAATTTAACCGTTTTTTTTTTATTTTTCCAGTTTAATGTCGACAATAAATTGCAAAAATCCATAAGTTCCTTCGAATGCGAATTTAATAAATTACTCAGTGAACCACCTTTTGAAAATTATCAGTTCGATCACATCACAGGCGAGCCAAAAGAGCTGCTCTACAATTGCCGCAGCAAATAAAGTTTCAAAATTTTCTAGTAAACAACATTTTGGACGCTCTCCGCAAATTAGAATGTGAAAGCATTCCTATTACATTTCGGTGCAACTCGAAATTAGTTTAAGTTTTATATGTATGCAGTAGTTGTTGCCTAGCTTATTTAACAATTTTTATGTATAGTTTTAAATCAACTGCGCGATTGCATTCGGTTGGCATGTTTAGTATTAGAGATGTTTATGCTGTTGCGCCCTTAGTTGTGAGCGAGAACGCATGCCAAGTATTTGTAGGTCATAAATAACTAAATAAGTGTTCAAATATTTCGGAACCAGCAAATGTTTTACGAAATATCTAAATTAAAATCAATTAAAACAACAACGTCATTAAAGGGCTTAGTATAATGATAGTAGCACGCATGCACTGTAATTTCTACGCAACTTTTGTTTTGTCTACTTTGCTTTTGTATGCATGTACAATTGTGCATGTGATGTTTTTTAGTATGCACATATGTATGTATGTGTATAAGGCGTGCACACTCACATTGCTTTTTTCACAATTTATTTAAACTTTAAATTAAGATTACTTTTATGTGTGTGAGTAAAATTATAAAGCAGTATAGTAATATATCAATTTATTAACCAATCTACAGTGTATTTTAAGTACTTAAATTGCAAGAGAAAAAACAAAAAAAAAACATTGAATTGAAAAGTTTGCAAAGACTAAACCAAATGCGACAGCAACAAATGTGCCTACATTTAATTATAAGTTGATCTCATTAAAATTTGTAAATGAAAGTATACTAAATTTACATTTAATTATAAATATGTGCAAATGTATGTATTTCAAAATTCTAGTAATACATACGTTTCAAATATGCTTGAAGACGCGGCATTTTTTATTTTGATTTTAAATATTTGTATGTTGTGTCAACATTTTTCTATTGTACTAGTTAGCAAGTAAATTTTGTAAGTATACATATGTACCATATGTTAATTAAATAGCTTTTAGTAAAAAAACGTATGATATTTAAAATCGAAATGAAATTGAATTGAGCGAAATTTAAAAAGGAGCATTAGGTATTAGCTTTATATACATTCATATGTATGTTAGTGAATACATGTATATACACACATGCATATATACGCACTCATGCATATGTAAAGAACTATGTGCCTATGTAGTAGCTATGTAATTAAATGCATCTTTTTTACTTGTTGAAATGCCATGAAATTAATTTTACTACATTTTATTATAACATATAATAATACTGCCTTACCACATTTCTTAATCGAGACTTGTTGTAACATTTGTGATAACGCTAATATTGAAGTATTTTAAATAGATAATAAAATATAATTTTTAATTTAACTCTCTGTGTGTCGTTCTGTAGTTAAAAAGAAACGGTAAATATAAAATTTATAACTTAAAAATGTGAAATTCTCTCATTTGAAAATCATTTACACATTAGCTCTGTTCACGTATTCTCCAGCAAAAAATATCCAGTAACTTGCCAGCAACTATCCAAAAAAAAGTACGAAAACGCTAACCTTGCTAGTAGTTACTAGTTTTATGAAATTTTAATTAAATAGTTATATTTTGGCATTTTTAACTTCTTAATTCCAAAATTTATTCCTTCACTTGTGTAAAATGCAAGAAGCAGCATGTAAGCAGCTGTTTTTCTTACTGGCAAATTGTTACAAGTAAAAATTTATCCAGTAAAAGTCCAGTAAAACTTTGCAAGTTTTTTGCGTACGAAAACGCCAAAACATGAAAACTTGTAACAATTGTTACTGGATTTTGCTGGAAAGTGGGTACAAAAACAGAGCTATTATCAAAGCGTTATTTTAAGTGTATGTATTTTTTTAAAATTAATTTCATTATAAAATTCATTTAAAGTTATGTGAATGCCATCCGCTCATGTTGCTGCCGCCGGAAGTGTTGAGCATAACGTATTGCCCCCCTATGTAGGCTACAAAAATAATCGCCTTACTCTGTTCACTGATCGCATTTCCGTTTTCAGCAGCCGCATTGGATCCGCTCGCATAACGAAAAAATGTTATAGGAAATCAACGAGCATATTGAAGGAAAAGGAAACAATGCGCGGATTTCCTCACATCCAGCTTGACTCGCTAAGAGCCGTTCATGGATATTTCAAGTTTATTGTAAGTATATTTTATTCATTACATAAATAAACATACTATTATTTTCATACTATAATGTCTGTATTAAAAATACTTTGTGAATGCTTAGTAAATTTCTTTTAAATAATACATATTTATCTATGCTATTCATTGGTCATCTATCAAAGGATTTTTTTTTTAATATTCGGTAGCTGTGGTAGTTTCGAGCTAATCGGTATATGCCTTTTCAATCATAACTCTCTTGTTTGTTCCTTTCACTCTAATATATATCCAGGAACATACACACGCAAGTTACGCAACCTAAAACGACTATATAAATACATTTTAATTCAAATAAGCTTTGTAAAATTAAAATTAAAATAGTATTAATTATTGTATCGTACAAATTCTTTAAAAATCAAATAATATTTTATGTCTAAAATTGTCACATGTATCACCATATTAATACCGGCGCCTGCACACTAATTCGCACAAAACTCCTCTACATTGATACGCTGCGCTTGCAGCATACCGTGGAAAAGAGATTGCGTATTTTGCGCCAAATCCCGCGGTGTGCCCTCTTCTTTGATCTCACCCTGATCGATTACCAAGATGCGATCCATAAGCTGTAGGCCACGCAGTCGGTGCGCTATAAACAGCACAGTCGAACTTTTAAACGAGTTTCGCAGCGCTTGCTGCATAGCGATCGCCGATTCGTCGTCCAAATTGGAGGTACCCTCATCGATGCAAACAACCTTAGCATTTTTAAGTAGACCACGCGCCAGGCACATTAGCTGTCGTTGACCAGCTGAAAGATTTATGCCCGCCTTCTCAATGCGTCCATCCAAACCGCCCAGTGACTGTACTAGCTGTGTAGCTGCGTGACAGCTGGCAAGCGCATGCCAAATTTCAGAATCATAGTGGCTGCAACGTGGATCGAGGTTTTCACGTACGGTGCCTGGTGGAAATGAAAACAAAATTGTAGTAATTGACAAATGTGCCACTTAAATAGGGAGAAAAATGCGCCGCCCACACACACCTTCGAAGAGGAATGGCTCTTGCGGTATTATGCCCAAACGTTCGCGCAACACGTTCAACGCCAGCGCTTTCAAATTGACACAGTCCAAGCTGATCTCACCACGACTCAGTGGCGCCACACGCATCAACGCCGCCACCAGCGTTGTCTTACCCGCGCCAGTGCGACCCACTATGCCAACACGCTCAAATGCTTCAGTATGTAAATTGATGTCGTGCAGTGCCGGCGCTAAATTGTCGCGATAACGCAATTCTACATTCTTGAATTTCAATGCACCCTGACTCGGCCAACCGAACGGTGGATCACATGTGCCTTCAGCGTTCTCTTCACCCTCTAACTGCAGATACTCATTCACACGCTCGACCGCAACAAATTCTTGCTCCGTTTCAGCAACAGCATTTAGTAGTCCACCCAATAGGCCGGTTATGGAGAGCGCATACGAAATAGCCAAACCTACTAGACCGGGATTTGTTACGTGCGCCGAAGTGATGGCGGCAAGAAAACCAGCGCCAGCTACTAGAAAAACACCCAACAGCTGGAGGCGTAGACTTAACCACTGCTGCGCTGCCGCGGAGGTCAATTGCGCCTTTATGCTCTCCTCCAACTTGGCATGGAAGTCACGCTGGAAACGACCGCTCGCACGCATAGTGCGAATTGTGACAAGTCCTTGTAGAGTTTCGGTGAAATGAGTGTAGAGTGGCGACAGTGCATTGCTCGAAAGACGTTTTATGTCACGCGAAGCGTGGCGGTAGCGATATTGCAGATTGAGATATATGGGCACCATCGGTATGATGATCAAACCCAGCCAAGGCATGGCGTACAAACTTATGCAAAGGGCGCCTGAAATAGAGTAGCAAATTTTGGGGTACTGAAAGCATGGCAAAAAAAAAAAGAAAAGTAGCAAACTTACCGGCTAAGCCTAAAAGCTGAGCCAAGAGGATGTTCATTATGAATGGCAGTGAATCGTCGACTGTGTATGTGTCCGAAGAGAAGCGATTTATTATGCGACCAACGGATGTGATGTCGAAGAAATTGAATTTTGCCTTAAGGGGAAAGAATTTGTTAATATTTATGCAAAGTTTTCAAGTTTTTACATTAAGAGAAAAAATTCCCTAATTAATTTTTTAAATCTATGGCTGTGTCATAGGTCAAGAGTAAAAGTATGACTTATTTTGTGCCTAATACCTCTTGCCAGTTTGAAATATCAAAAATTTTTTACATATTTTCAGCACCTTGTTCTTCCTAAAACGCACACCTTTCACAAAAGTCTACTTACAAGTAACACTTTGTGCAGCAAACGATCGTGTATGTATATGGCTGCTTTAATGCCGGCAAAAGCGAAAAGGAAGGCACGTGCAATTGTTGCTATCGAATTAAGCGCCGCCAGCGATGCAAAAATGCCCAAATAATAGCCAGTGTTGTGTGTTGGTTCAGTGTGATTGCCGACGTCCTGCTGTAGTGGCACACTGACGATATGCGTCAAGCCCGTGTAATTATTTTCTGAATCCAGCGTAGTGTCGGTTACCCAATGTGCCAGCCATGCATCAGACAAATTGCGCGTCAATTGCATAAGTACAACAAAAGTTAATGTGATTATGGCTAAGGGAGTGCCAATGGCGCGCCAGTAGCAGGAGAGCACATTTATTGAGAGTTTTCCATACTCCCGTGACTCCTGTAGAATATGGAGTAGTATTTTGTAGTGAAATACATATGTATGTAAATGTATGAAGCACAAAACATTACCTCCAGCATAATACTATCAACGCTCTTTGTATCAGGCGAGTTTTGCTCATCCAAATCGATGGAAGATCTGCGGGTGTAATCGTATATATCATCAATGGTTTCTTCATCTAAATCCAAATGGATATCAACGCTGTCGGACATGTATTGACTTTGTGTCACCTTGCCATCCTCGATATGGAGTATCTAAATTTGTGGAAATTTCAGGTATATATTTCGTACAATGTGTTGTGGAAAAAAATTTCAAATTTCACCTGATGCGCGTAATAGAATAACGATGCACTGCGTGTTACAACAATACGTGTCTTCTTCCTTATCAGACCAAGTATGCAGTATTTGATGATGTGACGCGCAACGTGCGCGTCCAATGAAGCCAATATGTCATCTAGCAAATAAACTGCGTGGAACACACAAAAAAAAAACTAAATTAAATTTTAGAAAACATTAAAAGTTAACAAAAATTTACATAAACCCAAACAGGCTTAAGTGATTTTTTGTGGTTAGTGTTCGATATTTTGGAGATCTATTTTGGAAATTTATGCTCTTGGTAAGTAAGATTATGCGACAATTCGAAAAATACCGAGCAAGGCTCGGTCACCCAGGTACTAATGATAATAATAATAATAATAATAATAATAATAATAATAACGATCATAATAATTTTGGCGCTTACACTTTTGCTTACAATTTTACGACGCCTCCGAACATGAAATGGTTCAATGAGAAGCTTTTTTCAAGGTAGGA
>JAPVRG010063978.1:0-15834 GCA_029783565.1 Rhagoletis cerasi
GCCGAGCTTCTCCTCCGATTTGTGGCGTGCGCCTTGATGTTGTCACACAAAGGGGAGGGACCTACAGTTTTACGCCGACTCCGAACGGCGATTGTATTTTTGTGAGAAGCTTTTTCATGGCAGAAGTACCCTCGGAGGTTTGCCATTGCCTGCCGAGGGGTGACCGCTGTTAAGAAAAAACCTTTTCTCTAAACTTTTTTGCGACGTTGACCAGGGCTTGAACCCAGGCCTGCGAGGTGGAAGCGCGCACTGCTTACCACTACACCACAGCGGTTACCTGCATGAAACATTACCTCTTATAAATATTGCAGCAAAAGCACTCTTGGTTACGTTGAAAGCGTGAGGTTTTAAGCCAATTCCTTAAAGATTTCTTTTTGGGATAGGCACATGAAATGGACATGCAGGAAATCCCCGAAAAAACTGCAAATCCTGAGCAAAACTTTAGAAAATATAAAAGTGAACAGATTAACGCTGATAAAGAATCAATCTCAAGATGACTGCTTTTGCGCGCTTGACTCGGAGTACCATCTCCGACCAAGAAATATTACTACAACAGAAGCAACAACAACAGCGCTAATAAAGTTATTACTATATTTTCGAAGGAACCAATTTGCTAAAAATATTCCCTCCGCAAAGAGAAGAATTTGCAAATTATCACTTAGTTCATATAAAAATTTCAATATGCTGCTCAACGCACCGGTATAAAGTTTAATAAAAAGACTGGACATTAGCAGTACGAGATTGATTACTTAATAGCAGGGTGGTAGAAAAAATTAAAATAATTTGAACAACGATTTATGGCAGCTTTTTTGCAAATCGTTGTACATATCTGCTTTGTTTCTAATGGGTAGGCAGGGTACTGTATGTGCATATAATCACCCTCATTGCGAGAGTCGTGTGGAATGCAAGTCGTTTTTCGAGAGTCGAATCGTATCGAAAATTTCCCGTCATTGCCTAAAACTTCCACTCGACTAGTGTATTAAAACGAAAAAACTTGGCAGCACTGTATAGTTTTCGACGAATTTCGTCGTTTACTTATTTCAGCACGACTGTAGACAATGCTAGTGTTGTCGAGTCGTGAAATTTTGTCTAATTTACGACTTACGCAATGAGGCTGAATGTTTTTTTACAAACGACTTATACGTATGTGTATATGAATATGTAATGCATGTATATAAGTAAATAAAAGTACATAATTTATATAAAATTGCAATATATTTTGTTTTTTACCCTGTACCACTGTTAAATTAATAAAATTTGAAGTAAACAAATAAAAGCAAATGGAAAATTACTATAATGAGTGCGCTAAAGACAGGCTTGGCCTGCACTAGGCTGCATATATAAAATAATAAATAGTAGTAAAAACCGCAATCAAATTTTCGTGCTTACTCAGCAACGCGCACATGTGTATGAATTTGACGATTTCGAATATTAAGCTTAAGGGCTAAGTGATTTTTAGTTATACTAATTTAAATATACATATTTCTTTTAATTTCACACTCTATGGGAGGCACCATCTAAAGGCACGTACCGGCTAAATAAAATTTAATAGCTTAGAAATGCGCAAACATTCTCGAAATAATAATACAGCATTTGAATACAGGAAAAATAGTGTAAAGGCAACAAAAAAAAAGAAAATACTTTACATTATCAAGCGCTTTTAGAAGGCTCAATTGAAAGAGTAGCAATAAAAGATGTAAGGGATGTTAAAATCAAATTTTTTCAACGCGCTAAAGCTAGAAAACATTACATAGTAAATAGTTAACTGAAAAAAATTAAAATAGTTCATAGTAAATACACAAAATAGTTTATAGTGGTTAAATTAATAGTAAAAGCAGCTAAAAGCAAATCATACTACGCAAAATACTTCTTAGTGGATTAGTTAATACACAAGTAAATACAGCTTAATGCCTAGAATTAAAAGCAGCGTAAGGGAACTGTGCTAAAAATGTACGGTAAAGACCAAACATTGCTAAAAATTTTACAGAAAATAAAGATAAAAGAATACTAAGTTGCAATTGAAGCTTATAGTTAGCAGAAGCGTATAGTTTTCTGCCATGCAAGAACTGTAGTTCAAGCAAATTAGAACGCTTTTGCCAAAACAATGTCTCATACATAAAAGTTAACTTAAAATAAACAGCATAGATACTATAAAATCCAAAGGGGAGTTGTTTTTTGCACTTCCCAATGGCATTGCAAACAAAAAAATCTTACAAAAATTAGAATTCAATTTTGTGCGTCTCACGCTTAAGCCTAGATCCAATACAGTTGTGCACCGATAGCTGCAGCAGTTCAACCACTGACCGGCACCCACAATAGCTTATCCTGCTCCTTATCCACAGAGTCCTTTATTTGTGTACACATATGCTTAATGCTAACGCCGGGTATTACAGCTGAAAATTGAAGAACATATATTAGATACATACACACTAGACCGTATCGAAAAAAAAGTATGAAATGTTTTTGAAAAGCATTTATAAAAAATAAAAAAAAAATTTGGACAACCCTAGTAGTCGTCCAATTAAGTTTTCTTCATATCTTCGGCATTTATAGTCGGATTTTAAAGTGTGATACACCAATGTTTTTGTATTGAGGATGGGGGTTTTCCTGCGGAAGTCATTGACCTCGTGTGCTGCATAAAAAAATTAGAGCGTCTCGCCTTACAGACAAAAAAAAAGTTCGCCGTGCGCCCCCTCATATGAAGTGTTTTTAAAAAGCATTTAAAAAAAAATTTTTTGGGCAACCCTAGTAGTCGCCCAATTACACTTTTCTTCATATCTTCGGCATTTAAAGTCGGATTTTAAAGTGTGATACACCAATATTTTTGTCTGAAGGAGGGGGGTTTTCCTATGGAAGTTTATTGACCCCATTTGCTCCATAAAAAAAATTAGAGCGCCTCGCCTTACAGGCAAAAAAAAGTTCGCCGTACACCTCCTCATATGAAGTGTTTTTTTGGACGACCCTAGTAGGCGCCCAATTAAATTTTTCTTCATATCTTAGGATCCGACTATAAATGCCGAAGATATGAAAAAAATTTAATTTGGCGACTACAAGGGTTGTCCAAAAAAAAAGGAAAGTTTATTATTTTAAGAAATGCTTTTCAAAAACACTTCATATTAGGGGGTGTACGGCGAACTTTTTTATTTCGCCTGTAAGGCGAGACGCTCTAGTGTACATACTCATTACCTATGTATGTACATATTTCCTGCCTACCTGATATGTATTGCTTATAGTCCGC
The DNA here is from genome assembly GCA_029783565.1 of Rhagoletis cerasi. Taxonomy (NCBI): domain Eukaryota; kingdom Metazoa; phylum Arthropoda; class Insecta; order Diptera; family Tephritidae; genus Rhagoletis; species Rhagoletis cerasi. Next base: position 3,239 of record JAPVRG010063978.1, read on the forward strand.
TTCGAGTTTTAGCGCGCGTTCATACATCTCCTTAGCCGCCTTCGCCGATATCTTGTCAATACCAAAATCGCGTATTTCACGTATTTGCTTAGCCGATTTGAAACGTAAAAGCAAGACGATCGGGTAGATTTGCAAGCGTTGCAGGCGTTCAACAGCCGAAATGGAGATGTCTAAGATGCAGTGACGACGATCCTAAAAGCGTTTAAAAAACGTGTAAAAATAGTGTAATTGAAAAAAGTATCAACATCTATTGCTGCTCATTTACTACTCACATTTTTGCATGCATTATTTATATTCTCCACTGTGGTGCACTCAAACTTATTGCCGCGACGTCGATAGTCCACGAAAATATTTTCTAGCAGCCCCTCCTCCATGGCATCCTGTGAGCAATCCATTGATGTGACTTCACACATTTTGAATAAATTCGAAAAATCAATCGTTAAACGTTCCATAACACGCTCTGATAGCGGACCAATTATGAGCACCGGACGTCGCACGGGCGCTACGTAGCCAAAGTAAAGTTAAGAGTTAAGATTAAATTTATACTTATATTGCGATATGCACTCACAATCCAGTCGTTCGACACGCTGATAACTCAATATGCCACCATCATCGTTCAATATTCCCGAATCAGGAAAGAAGCTTAACTGTGTGTTGCTGAAACTGGCAATTTCGGTGGAATCACGCGATGAGCTGCGCTGATGTTTCTTGCGACGAAAAAACGAACGACGCGCCGAAGTGCTGCCACGACGCGCAGTGCCGCCTTCACATTCGACCACTTCACCAGCGCGTAACTCTTCCTCAACTCTTAATGTGGTAAAATATGTAAAACGTATAATTAGTATTTAAATTCAATTACATACATATAAAGTTTAAGAGCAGCAGTCAACTTACTTCATTTGACTTGGTATAATGCCGCACTCCTTGCGATGTCCCTTCGCATCGAGCTTCCAAGCGCGCCATAAACCAAATGTGCCATTGAAAACCGTATTGTCCACATAGAGCACCTCATCCTTCACAAAACGCAAGTCACCATCGTTCAACTCACCGGTGCGGTCGAAACCAACGCGTATATAAAACGAATCACCCGACTTGTCTTTGATTTGCTTCAATTCTGTAAAACAAAAGCGAAACAATTTTACAAAAAAATGTCTACCCATTCACCAACAACTTCACGCACTTTTCAATTTATTCTGCACCAGCAAGGTGACAGTGTCCGTCAGCTTGGATATTTCATTGGCCGCCTGCTCAGCTGTGACACAACGCAAATCAACACCATTGTATTCCAATATTTGATCGCCTTTACGTATGCCTGCGATGTCAGATGGTGAGCCAGGATGCACATCATGCACAAATATGCCAACTTTGTTGCCACCAAATAATTTAATACCCAAATTCTTCGACTTGTCCATGCGCAAGGTGACATAGCGCGCTTCCTCTTCATAAACAGTCGATGTTGTCGACGCTGTGGTTGTTGTAGCTGCTGATGAGGGCAAATCTTGACTACTACTTATATCCGATTGATTCTCTAAACTGTCGGCAAAACTTTGATTCTTAATCGATTGTGTTGAGATAAGTGAACTTGATTGTGGCATTAGGGTAGTCTGCTGTGCCAGTGGATTGTTAGTGGGTGCTGAGACAGGTAGTGGTGGTAGTGAGGACATCATGGTACGCACTGGTGGACGTGGTGAGTTGCGAGGTGTTGGCGAGCCAGAGTGATTAACTGGAGATTCAGTCTCGAGATTATTGGTGCCATCGTATTCGCCGGAATGAAATTCTGGAAGGGAAATGCGTTTAGTAAGAAGTGAATCATGCAGGGACCGTTACGGTTATGATCTTTATAATAAAAATCATAATTTAACCGTTAAAATTTGATTTCTATTTTTTCGATCAAATCATAATCGTTATTTTTGATTTTTATTTTTTCCATTAAAAAATAATCGTTATTTTATGATTTTTATTTTTTTAAGATCAAAAAATAATCGTTATTTTTGAGTTTTATTTTTTCGATCATAAAAGATTTAAAGCGATCATAAAAAAGCAGCATCCCTTATAACGGTTAAAAATGATCGAAAAAATAAGAATCCAAAATAACGATTATTTTTTGATCTAAAAAATAAAAATCATAAAATAACGATTATTTTTTGATCGAAAAATAAAAATCATGATGTTTAACGATGATGTTTTTCGGTCCCTGGAATCATTTATTTATATAAAAGTTTTTTTTTTAAGTTTTTTAAATTTATGAAATTAAAATTTAAATTGATTGATGTAACCTTTGGCCGCACGTTTGCAGACAAAGTTCTAAATGCCCTTTTACATAATTTTTTCGATAAACTTCTCGATATTTTTCTTATCGATAGTTTTCTCTCTATTTATCGATTTTTTATTAAATCGATACACATATGGATATTTTTACGATATACTTATCGATAAACTTTTTTATATTCTCCCGATATAATACATAAATATCGATACGCACATTGATATGTTATCGATATGTTCACATTGATACGATTATCGAATTCAACTATCGGTATACACGTTGATATATTCATAGATGTACATTAGGGTGGATCGACAAAAAAAGTTGTTCCAGTCCACCCCTAGGATTAAAGATATTTTGAAGGCGATCGCAAAAAAAATTATGAATATTTCTATCGATATCGTTATCAAAATAATAATAAAAAACGGAATAATAAAATAAATCCGACTCTTATCGTAACATACATACCGATACTGATATTAATTTCAATGTCACGCTTTAAAATTTTTTAATTATGACAGTTTAATACAAGATTTGGTTTTAATCTATTGTAGTTTTTACTCACTTTCCGGATTGTATTGCACCAGCATTGTTATCGAGTTGCCGCACTGACGCAACACATTTGCCGCTATGTCATTTGTAGCCGAACGCATATTTAAGCCGCAGACTTCTAAGAGTTGATCGCCCACCTGAAGACCTGCACGCGTGGCTATGCTCTTATCGGCTACAGTCGATACAAAGATGCCGCCACCATTGTTGCTGCATTGAATGGTAATGCCGAGCGATTTATCGCTCTTTTCGATCGTGACTCTTCTAAGGTCTCCAGGGCATAAAAAATCCGACGGCGTATTCGAGTTACGCTTACTGCCGCCATGACTCAGCACCTCGACATGCACTTGTGGCATGGGTGAACCGCGTCCACTGCCACCACCATTGGCTGCTACCGCAGCAATAGCTGAATGATGCATTAGCATCGTCGGCGGTGCGCCAGCCATGCTTGATGGAACATTTGGCATGCCACTACCGCCACCGTAATGATGATCAATGGAGCCGGAACTATTCTTGACGCCAGCGCTATTCTTGCTCGCCACACTCGGATTGGATGGTATACGCAAACGTTGATGATCCTTCTTACGTGGAAATGTGCCGCCTTCATAAATTATACCGCCGACGCCGCCACCTACACCACCGCCGCCGCCAGGAATCACAGTGTGTGGATGGTAATGACCGGTGGAAAGCGGGTAATCATGCACATATTGAGAATGCATTGGCAATCCGGGCGTAACAAAGTCCATATCGAACTTATCCACAGAACTGGTGGGTATACCAATCGCGCTACTCGCAGCCGTATCCACCACACCGTGTTGCGACTGTTGTTGCAGTGCTGACCCATGCGGCGCGTGTGCGTGCGGATGCGCATGTAGTGGCGGTGAGGAGGGCAATGTAAGCGGACTAGAGTGGCGTATTTGACGCATTGCATGCGAATGTGGGTGGCTGGAATTTTGCGTGAAAGTGGGGAAGAGCTGCGAGTGTCGATTGTGCGGCGGCGCGGCCATGTTATTCGTATGGAAAAGTCCGCTACTGACGCCGCTGCCTGTTCCTACGCCGCCAACGCTGCCGCTCATGATGCCCGAAGCAATGCTCTCGCTGTCACTGGGATACTTGGCGACATTCTTGCCAGCAGCCGATGTGACAGCCTGCGGCATCGGTATGCCACGCTTCGGATAGTGGCCTATCACCGCGCACTCGCTGATGGGCGGACTCTTCGCTGACAATATGGAATCGATAGAGTTTTGCGATTTGATCGAGATCATATCCAAAGAATTCTGTTGCGTAGTTGAGGAGCTGCGCGCGAAATTCGGCGGGTGGAGATTCAAGGGCGCGAAGAGTGCTGGATGTGGATGTGATTTACTTGAGCTGACGCTGTGCGGCATGCCGCCGACGCCCATGCTGCCATTACCGCTATTCAACATGTCGAAGATGTGCGGCTTACGCGGCAAAAACTCTGCGCCATTACCGCCATGTATTACCTGCTGCTGTGCCTGCTGGCCGCTAGTCTTGTAGAACTCAGTGGGCGTTATATTCAACGAATAACGATTTTGATAGTTGTGCACGCGCTGATTGCCATACTTATCCGGCACCGGCGGCATTTTAACGCGCATATTCGCACCCATGATGGGCGCCGGGCGCTGCAGTGGCTTGGTCGGTTCGCCCAACAGGCCCACATTGTCTATTGGCGGCTCCACATAAACCGAGTGGCGCATGTAATTGGGATACACATTATTGCTATTACTGCTGCCGCCGTTTACGCCTGGCATGCCCGACGTGCTAGGCGTGGGACTGAAAAGCGCCGATGCGGGTATTGGATTCGAATTACGATGCGGATTGGTTTTGATGGCGTTGCCTGCGCCAGTGATGCCGTTGCGCATGTGCGCCTGTGGTTTAGCTTGCGGCGGCAATGGCGGCGGTTGCTCGTCAGAAGTCTCGCGCTCATCATCCTTGTCGACATTTATCGGGCCGGCTGTGAAGAGCGCCAGTGGTGGACGCTTCTTTTCGCGCTGCTGCACTATGGTGCCCGTGGGGTTCTCGTGCGTGGCGTTGAGTATGTTGGCGCGTGGCCAGGTGCCCATACTCTTGGCAGCCGCCTCCTTCTCCTTCTTACTGCGCTTGCCGCGACGCGGCTTCTCTGATGAATTCTCGCTCAGAACAGAGTCCAATTCGGCTAGCGCATCATGCTCCTGTGTAAAGTGATCGACATCGGAACCGGGCTTAGAAATGTGTATCTTCTTGAAGATGCTCAACATTTCCGAGAACTTTGAGGGATGCTTGGCGTTCGTCATGCGGTGCATGGAGTCGATGGAGTCCGTTTGCGCGGACGAGGTGGTCATGCGTCGTTGTCCATCGCCGTATCCAATGTCCTGCACATTCTTCAATGCAAAAATGGTGATTGCGTCGTTACGTTCGTCGTTCAATAAACTCATGACATCATCCACTGAGTGTACGCCCTCCATTGATTTGTTGTTGATGCTCAACACTCGGTCGCCCACATCCAGTTCTGGCTCGTAGGCGGCCAACGAATTCGGCTCGATCTTGGAAATGAAGACACCCGTGTCCAGACTAAGGCCGTGATTCATATTATTCTGCATATTCAGGTGCACTGTGTAGAAGTGCCGCTTGCTGTGGCGCGTGCGTGACACTAATAGCTTGCAGCGTGGCGCACTGTTACGTATTTCGTCTAGCACCATGCGCTTGGTCATGGTTTGACAATCGAGATTGTTCACTTTGCAGATCACATCGTTCATTTTTAGTTTGCCAAAGGCGGGCGAACTGTTTGTGACGCCACACACTAGCTGTCGATTGTTGCTGTCGTCCAATATTATGCCAATATCGCTATCGGAGTGATAGTTCAATTCAATGTCCAGCAGATCTTCGGCCTCATAGGTGCTCATGCGAAAACTGCGACGTGATGCGCTATCCAGGTTCTGATTTTCAATTTGTTCCTTCAGCACATCGATTTTCTTTTGTGCTTCATCCTTTTGCTTCTTTATTTTCTCGCTATCACGTATAGCCGAGAGCAGATCAGAAATTGCTTTGTCGCGCTCTTTGCGCAAATTGTCACAGAGCGACTTCACTGAGTCGCGTTCTTGCACGATTTTCTCACGCTGCGAAATAGCCCAATCGCGTACACCCTTCGCCTGCTCGGCATCCTGCAGCGCACGCTCCACTTCTGAGTTGGCCTTCTCAAGGCTCTTGCGTAGCTTCTCCACCTCTTTGAAATCATCTTTGCTATCGGAGAACTCCTTTGACCACGAATTCGATTTGAGCAAATCACGCTTTTGCAGCTCGGCATTTGCCTGATGCAGCTTATTTATCTCCGCCTGGTACAGCAGATCGTTTTTCTTGTAATTTTCAATTTCCTTCTTAGCTGCGGACAAATCATCGAACATTTTCTGATGCTCGTGTAAAACATTGTCTTTTTCTGAAAGCAACTGTTTTAGTTCCTCATCGATACGATTGCGTTCCACTGTAATCAGTAGCACTTTCTTGGACTCCTCTGAGAGCAGCGACTTTAACTTTTGTATCTCCTTCTCCATTATGTCGCGTTGCAAATTAAAATGTTCACGAGATTCACGATAGAAATTACGCTCCTTCTTCACATTATCCAGTTCGGCTAGAGTCGAGCCGAAACTCTTTTTATACTTTTCCCGCTCTGCAGCAATAACACTACGCTCTTTCATTAAATCAGCATTGCGTTCCTTGCATAAATGTAGATCCTCCAGCAGCTTTTCACTCTCCGCACAGTTGCCATCACATTTCCCACCGCCGCCACCGCCTCCGCCGCCGCTGCCACCACCACCACCGCGCCCAGCCGACACATCGCTGTAATAGTACGCATTCGCTGTGTTTGCCGCCGACTTATTACCGTTCTCGCTCTCCAGCCGTATCAGCTGCCGCTCGAGCTTTGTATTCTGCTGCTTGAGGTGCGCATTTTCCGCCACTACATCTATATATTTGTTGCGTTCGGTGCTTTCTAGCTGTGCCATTGCGCTAACATATTGCTCTTGATAGTAGGCCACCTGGCCACGCAGCTCTTCGCAGCGACAAAGCGCATCGGCGCGCTGATGACGCAGCTGATTCAGTTCCATGAAAGCTGGACTGTAGGGTGATTTCATCACGTCGTATTGCGTGCCATTTGAAACATTGGCATTGTTACCGTTGCCACCACCGCCGCTGGCACTACCACCACTGACAACGCCACTGCCTCCGCCACTACTGTTGCCACTATTTTGGCCATTGTTGTTGGCCAAATTGGCCGCATTTGTGCTGCCGCTTGAATTCAGTGAAGGTCGAAGCGTGCGATCGTAGCCAACGTATTCGGGACTTTCTTCTGCAGATGATATCAGAAAAATAAAACATTGAAAAGAAAAACTTTATAGGAACAAATGGGGCTCAAAGCATAATTTAAATTCTAAGTGACCTTCTTGACTACTCGTGCTTGTTAAAGAGAGATCTCCAGATGCCATCTTCGCCATCACACCATTTTTTTCCAATCGAAAGCTCCACTTTTAAAATAAACTGAAAAGAGAGTGAAGAGGTAAATGTATAAATTAATAAATATTACGAATAGAAGAGCGATTTTAAATTTGTCGTTTGTTTTATTAATTTAAAAATCTCATCCGCAAGGGATCACATATAAAGTGAAAATGTCAACCAAATCTTTTTACCTTTTTTTATTAGCAAGAAAAGCCAATTAGTTATTTTTTTATTTATATTTTTTAAAGCAAAGATTAAGGCCAAACCTTGGCTGATATTAAAGTCGAGAATAACCAGTAAGTTTCGTTTTTAGAAATTCATTTAAAGCAAACTTAGGATTTAAATGTACTTCTAAACCTTAAGTTTGTGACAGCATTAGCAAAAGTCCCAAAAAAGTAAAAAAAAGGTCCCGAAAATTTCCAAAAGTACCGAAACAAATTTTGAAATATCTCAAATAGATTGTTCCGAAAAAATACCAAAAATATACCAAAAAGTCTCGAAAAATTAAAAAATGCCCCGAATGATAAAACGGGAAGAACCCTAGGCACATTAAGAGGTAATAGCAGCAGAGCAAAAATTACAGCTGCGTGTATTTCATTTGTTGATTTTGTACTCTAAAATGTCAAAAAAGGTAAAAAAAATTTGACAAGTTAGAGCACCATTGCCCAGCGCTGGCAAAACTTCATAAGCAAGTGCAAAACTTTTGCACTTTTTTAACAAAAATGACAGTTCACATACCACTTCAAACGAAAAGAAAGCAAAATTTCAACCCTGCTGCTGCTACTTATTTAATGCGCCTTGGAGCAACGCTAGAAAGTCCTGAACCACCCTGAAAAATGTCTAAAAATTATATCAAAGTGTTTGGAAAAATACATAAAACACGAAAAGTCACGAAAATTCTCGAAAAAAATCAGAGAAGTTCCGAAACATGGACAAAAAACCTCGAAAACCCCCGAAAAAGGAAACACGTAAAGTCGCGATAAGTCCCGAAAAAATTCCAAAACGTCACGGAAAATTAAATAGGTATGTACCCGAAAAAATTGCAAAAAAGTTCCGGAAAATCCCGAAAAATCTCTAAAGAACCAAAAAAAAAATAAAAAATAAAACACTAAGAAAACTAAAAAAGTTCCGAACATTCAATAGATCCCGAAAAGGCCCAAAAAATCTCCAAGGGCGAGGAAAAATAAAACAACATCAATCAAGAAAAGTCCCGAAAAAATGCCGAAAAGTTTCGAAAAAATTACAAAGCTTTTCGAAAAGTAAAACACGAAGAATCACAAAAAGTTCCGAAACAATCCCAAAACATCCCGAAAAATAAAACACGAAGAACCCTCAAAAGTACCGAAAAATCGTGCGAGGTGTCCCGAAAAAGTTCCGAAAATGTCTTGAAATATGAAACGAATAATCCCTAAAAGTCCCGAAAAAAACCTGAGCCCCCCAAAAACAAATCCCCAGCAAATCTCGGAAGGTCTCAAAAAGATAAGAAAAATCAGTATTTTTTTTATTATCTGTGCCTGAATAATAAAATATCTGTTTATTTGTCAGTGCCTTCCTCTCTTTATCTTTTTTCACTAGAAGGATACTTGGATTTATCTTTATTCCGATTGATCGCCTTCATTTTCATCCGTACTCATAATAGGGCAGGTCATAACTATCTTTCGACAATTCTTTTTTCCCTACCTCATCTTTTACATTTTTTTATATCGCTTTCATTAACAAATTTTTACCAGGAAAGGAAAACAGCATAATAGCATTTGACCGATTCCGATTCACAACCTATGTATCCATACGTATGTATATATAAGAGTAACCAAGATAATTAAGCCCGAAAGATACGCAAAGGTACTCATGCCACTCTCGGCCTAGTCTGGTAGCTCGTTCTCAGTGCAGTTTAGCGTGAGAAATTTTTTTGTTGAATAGGAAATATTTGCTCAAAAAGCGTGACCCCAGATGTTTGAAGCGCTTTGACTGCAGGCCCAGAGAATGGTCAATTGATTCCTTTTCATATCCATCACGACAGCTTCTGGGGAGAGAGAGATCTCCTTGGTATTCCCCTTCGTTGGAGCATCCGTGCATTGCCAGCTTGTCCTTATATGAGACCGAAAGATGCTCAAAATGTACAAATCTGTACAAATGCACCAATCGTTTTATTTGGCCCTTACAGCGGAACTGTCGAGTTACAGATAGGGACACGATATCAAACCGAAAGTATCGCTATAATATCAGGTACCCATTAATATCGGAATAAAACTAACGATATACCAAATAACGATACCCAATTTAAAAAAATTAAATCTGAGGATTGGGCTCGTCTTGTAATAAAGAATGAACTCTGTGCACTTTCATAAGTGTTTGCAGATGAAGAGGTTAGTGTGTTGAAAGCCCAATGCATATCGTGAGGATTACGTATACATGTTTAGGATATTAACAAGGGTGTCGCAAGTGATATATTGTATGTCGTTAACTTAAAAATATTTAGGGCATATTCATAGTAGAAATAAAGTCGACTCTTAAGTTAGTAGTAGCTTTTTTGACAGATATTCCATTGAAAGTTGTGTCAAAAAGTCGCTTCAGGGAGTGGAAGCGCGCACTGCTTACCACTACACCACAGCGGCCATTACGAATATGCCTGTTTATATTTAAGAGATTCGCAAGATATAATAATAGTACATATTATAGGGTTTCCCACTTGCTTAGTGTTTGGCCAAGCTACTGTAACAATACTCATGTGATAAGAGCCTATTTATTATATTAAAAACGGGGCTTCGTGAGCGGGCATGAACGTGAGTCCAACTCACTCACGCGCCTATCTCTAATCCCAACTCTAATGTATCCCTGCAAAAAATGCGATGAGTCCGGGATGTGTCCGGGATGAGTCGCAAAGGAACATGCGACTAATGCCACTTTACATCCCTTTGTATGGACTGAACTGTTCCGTTTTGTTCGAGCATGTCCTATGAAGAGACCAATTGTAAATAGTCGCTTTAAAAAAATAAAAATAAAAATTTCGCCAGCTGCGATTTGAACCAAGGTCCGCTGGATTGCGAAGCGTATACTCTCTCTGCATGCCAACGCCGCACATGAGATTTCATTGACTAAATGCCTACATATCATTGATACCCGTTAGATATCGTCGCATGGGTAAACGTTTGTAGTATGTTATTCACGTTTCCTATGCGCTTACGACCATCTTTTACTCAGGCGACGAGATGAGTTGGGGACTAACTCATCTCCAATTATACCCGTAAGGGATGAGTCGAGACTAATTGATCTACAATAATACCCGTTTGAGACTATACCCGTTGAGACTACTTGTGACTAATTGATGCCCAATTGTACCCGATAGAGACTAATCCGGGAATACTCTCTTTAGAGATTAGTCGCACGATTTTTTGCAGGGATATTACGGCGTATCAAAAAAAAGTTTAGCGTGTGTGTTTTATTTGCACTTATGTCGAGAAAAAAATTGGTGACTGGTAACAAGATCAACGGAAATAACGTCAATTGACACTATTTCCCAGAGTGATGCGAAAGCAGGTCAATTGACGTTATTACCTTTTTAAAAAAGAAATAAAGTCAACAAAAATTTGGAAATAAAGTAAATGATGTTATTTCCCAATTCAAATGGAAATAGCATCAAGTTTCAACAAATTCTTTGAATATTTCGAAAAACAATGGATTATGACGATTATGACTTATGACGAAACAACTTATGTATTTTACAACTTTTGTCAAAGTTACACCGGTTGCCTTTGCAGTTTATAAATGTTACCGGCCCAACCCGATCTTACGGCTAAACTAGTTAGATAGAATATACCGGTTTAACCTACGATAAACTGGTCTATTCGATGCCAGTTTGGACAAACCGGTTAAGATTATAACCCTCACTAAATAGAATTCTTCTTTCTGTGTTGCCCAACAAGCGGGAGCTCGCCCCCGCTTCTCATCACAAAAGAAGCGGGCGTAAGCGCGGCGCGACGCGACGCGGGGTGACGCACGAACGCGGACCGCCGCGATGCTACGCAAATTAAATGCTTGAAAGAGCAATAAAGTTAAATGATTTTATTTCCTTTTTGAAAAGGTAAGAACGTCAATTGACTTTACTTCGAATCAGCATGGTAAATAGTGTCAATTGAGGTTATTTCCGTTGATCTTGTTACCTGTCGCCAACAAATTTGGGTGTGCACATTTTTTTACGGCACCCTGTAAAAATAGCTAAATCGGGTTTTCTCTAAAACTTCTTTATTTGACGCCCGATTACTATAAATGATATACCGTTGTAAAGGTATTAAGAAGCCCTACATACTTTCTCCAACAAAGATTATCCTGCCATGTCAAACTAAAAATTAATAATTTTTTTCTGAAATCGGCAACTTTTAATTAATAAAATGAAGCTTAAAAATACCCTTGCAAGGTTTATGAGATATGATAATAGTTGTATATATACAACTGTACTGTACTAAAACGTTATAGGAAATAAACCGATTTAGCTGTTTTACAGGGTTCGAGAAAAAAAATTTTACCCCAAAATTTCCAACACATTTTCCAAAATTTCCAAAATTTCGACACAAGTGTTCAAATAAAACTTGCACACACTTAACTTTTTTTTCATATGTAGTGATACGGCTTAATGTACATGTCATTAGCTTACATAAATCGACCAGCTATAAAGTTATGCGCAGTACATAAATTAATTACCTCTTTAAGTAAGATAACTAAACGTAATAAGCGTCTACGTTATTTGGACTACGCACTGAAGTAAATAAAAAACAAATGAGACTCCAGAAACGAGATATGATAACTTATCTACGCTGTTAGTGCACAGCGAGATAGCTAACAAAGTAACAAGTAGATACTGTTAGCGCCAAAAACAAACAAGTACATGATAAGTAGTTGAAGAAGAAAAAAGAAAATAAATAATACAAATGAAGGGGTTAGAATCATAACAGTCTAAGTGACATTTTTTGAAAATATAAGTTATACCCATATTTGTATAGTTAAATATAGTGTTTATTTGGTGACAAAGAGATCCAAGTCATTTCGGACATTGTAGTGCCATCTATTGGCCGGGAAATAAACGTTCCAAATGAATTTACCCAGAATTTACAATAAGTAGTCAACTTTAACCTTAATTATCTCGAAATAATGTCAGACCTACTTAGATCCTTTTGTTTCTTCTTCTTCTTCTTCTTCTTCTTCTTCTTCTTCTTCTTCTTCTTCTTCTTCTTCTTCTTTATTGGCGCTGTAACCGCCTAAGCGATTTTGGCCGAGTCCAAAACAGCACGCCAGTCATTTC
>JAPVRG010064228.1:1012-13401 GCA_029783565.1 Rhagoletis cerasi
ATAATTTTCGATCGAATATAAATATTACCCTTCAGAAATCTTCAAACATTAACACTTAGATGCATATTTAACTATCAAATTTTACTAACTACTTTTTCATAACCGATAATCTCATCTCTTATCTACCAAAATTAGTTACTTTATTTGTTCGCAACCACAACGCTCACGTTTTGAAGAAAAAGCTAGTAAAATTGTCGACTTAAATTTGCATCACATTTCTATTGTTGGAAGATTTATGAAGGGAAATATTTTTATTGGATCAAAAAATATAAATTTTTAGATTTTATAGCAATTCCGCGAATAAATTTATTTTCCGCATGTAAAATATATGGAAAACTTCAAAGCCTCGGCGGCTCGGTTAAATATTAGCCGATTTCAAAATAAAAAAGTACGAGAGTCCTTATTTTCCAGTTTCTATAATTCTGGGGGTGGCAGCAAGAAAATTCCAAAAAGTTTATTTTCCTATGTATTTTTGGACCATACTAATGTACATACGCGCCATCATTCAGAGACACTTGCAGATGTGATTTAACAATGAAGCACCTTAATTATTTCTCTCCAACTTATTGAAATTTGGCAGTGCTCAGTTTTTTGGCTGATACATTTATTTAAAAAAAATTATTTTTTTGGTACGACTACTTCTCTTCATTTCGTTCTACTTTTATTGTGCACCTTGTCGGCATTTTTTATGCACTTTATGCAAATAAATCCAAAAGATATATCGCAACGCACGCGCAACCACATTCTACAACAATAAATACACCTACAGAAGCTGAATAAAATCAGGTATGCATACAAGCAATGCAATTCGACTTAATGTTTGTATGTATATACAGGGTGTCCAAGAAGTATCACGACAAACTTGGAGAGGAAGTAAGTGGGGACTGAGCTCCCTGATATGAAAAAATTTTTCAGGTGAAAGAGTCACCGTTTTTGAAATTTCTCAATTTTTTTTTATTTAGAATCTAAAATTTTTATGTATTATGTATGTATGTAATTTTTATGCATATTCTTTAACAGCATGAAAATTAAAAAAACTTTAAAAAAATGTACATGAATTTAAAGAAAATACATGAAAATGCTCGACTTTTTTTAATTAAAAAAAAATTGAAAATTTCAAAAACGGTGACGCTTTTTCCTGAAAAGTTTTCTGCTTATTAGGTAGCTTAACCCCCCACCTACCTTCTCCTCAAGTTTGCCGTGATACTTCTTGGGCACCCTGTATATGTATAAGTACTCCAGAATATTTAAATACATACATACAAATATGTATACAAATATTTACGTTTTGTGATTTTTCTCAATGAACTCTAGTGTCTGACCATACTTCTTTGAGTATTTGAATGTTTTGAGCTGATTGTTTTCAACAAACTTTTGCAACTATATACATTAGAGCGTCTCGCCTTACAGGCGGTATAAAAAAAGTTCGCCGGACACCCCCTCATATGAAGTATTTTTGAAAAGCATTTAAAAAAATAATAAAAGTTTTTTTTTGGACAACCCTAGTGGTCGCCCTATTGCATTTTTCTTCATATCTTAGGCATTTATAGTCGGACTTTAAAGTGTGATACACCAATTTTTTTGTCTCAAGAAGGGGGTTTTTTCAACTGAAGTTCATTGAGCTCATATGATCCCTTGTGGTACTTACCCACCAGATCTCAGTTGCTACCACCCTAATGTACCGCCCTAATGACAGTAATTTAAAAACCGTCAAAAATCATCAATCTTTTGCCAAAATAAAACACATTTTATTTGTGTTGGAAAACCATACGAAAAATACCTACTTTTTTTGTTGTTTTTTTCTATGGAGTACCTGAGGTCAATGAACTCCCGTAGGAAAATCCCCTCCTCGAGACAAAAAAATTGGTGTATCACACTTTAAAATCCGACTATAAATGCCGAAGATATGAAGAAAAATGTAATTGGGCGACCGCTAGGGTTCTCCAAAAAAAAAATTTATTATTTTTTTAAATGATTTTCAAAAACACCTCATATGAGGGGGTGTACAGCGAACTTTTTTTTTCGATACGGTCTAATATACATACATATATGGTATATATAGGTATATATACGGACATATATTCGCAAGCCTAAAGGCTCAGTTATGCATACTTGGCACTGCACTGCATTGCATGACATTTTACGTAGAAATCAAAAATCAACAGACTTTTACATATGCCATGCTGTGCGTTGGGTAACCGCTTACACGCAAAGCTCATTTAACAGATTCCTTACGTGACAACTATCATGCAATGCCAAGTATGCATAACTGAGCCTTAAATCTGCCTGTTAATATACATATATTATTTTATGCCTTCCAATCGCAGAATATGCAAATGTGCGTAGGTATTGTTGTTCAATTTTGCAGATGCACTGCGTAATTCCGGCAGCAGCATCAGCGCCAGAATGAATGTTTTACGAATATCTTATCGAATTAATTAAAGCTGTACAATTTTACATTTCTGCCGTCGACTTTCGTATCCTGTTGATTTTGGAAGGCATACATATCTACATTAATTCGAAACTACATACGAGGCGCACTAACTTTGCATTCTTAGGTTTTCAAAAAAAATAAATAAATAAAAGATATCACGTGTCCTATATATCGGCATATCGAAGTAATTGGTTACAATGCTCGACCCAATAGAAGCGAACGATTAGGAAACGAGGCTATTTTTATTTATTCATAATCTTACAGACTACGCAGAGATAATGTGCATAACACAGTTACATATTACGAAATCACTTTTTTGGCTTGAACTCAGTGCAATAAAATCTTAAGTTTTATTCATGATTAAATTAATTTAGAAGCTTTTTTTTATGAAATAACATTTCTACTCAAGAACCCTAGAGCAAAGTCTTGGCCTCTATTATCATGTAGGATGTCATTTACCTAAGCTGTTTTCTGTGAAAATTCCTTACCTTGTTTCCTTTAACTATTCTGTAGCTTCTTCTAACCTCGATTTGTTTGCATAACTTTCTTTGCTAAATGTATGATATTCCCGTGCATTTTTCAGCATAGTATTGAGTTTCAGGTCTAACTGATGTTGACACAATAGTGTCTAGTGTATCTTCTTGGGGTTCATCGAGAAAGGCTCCGACAGTAAGCTGTTCATTAAGTCAGCCAATTTCATTTGTGTATATGCTGACTGTTTTGAAGTTGATAGCATCTGACGTCAGAGTCAAGAGGAAAGAAGAAACACATAACACTTGGATATTTTCATCGGATCGAGAGAGATATATCATGTCCTTCGAAGAATACACTCTGCAGATTACAACGGAATCCTTTTCATTTTCATTGCTTCTCCTCCAATCCTTCTAAAAGACAATTTCTATATTAGCGAATAATTTTTCTTCACATCTAACGAGGCTGATTGCAGAACTCTCTGCAACTTCGTGTTTGGAGTGTAATGATGTTAAGACCATCACTTGGACATGACTTAACGTTATTTTTCTAGTCTAAAGGCCGGTCAAAAAAGGTTGAGAGACGAAGAATGGTTTCTTATATAAAAAAATGTATGTGTTCTTGGCTTAATTTTCTATAATTTCCTTGCGATGTTGCTCGGGCCAGGGCTTGAAACCAGGCGCCACGGAGTTGTTGTACGCACTTCTAACCACTCCACCGCAGCGTCCGAAAATAGACCTCTGAGCGATATTAGTCCATACATCATTTTGTGACAGCACTCACCACCGTGAAGGTTATCTTAGCGAAAGCGCTTTGTGTCGAAGATACTCGTATAAGTCTAACTAGCAACGAAAAACAGGTTCAATCGATGAGGGATCAGGCATTCCCCTAATAGCGCTCCGTCCGCGAACCCAAAGGGGACCTGACTGTCGCTTGGCCATCAGCTTTTCTGGTCTGAAAGTAATATAGTAATCAGGAAGCCCAAAGCTGAGCTCGTCCATATGTTACTTGAGGAATATGGTTAGAGAAAAAGCTAATTACTGCTTGTCTAGCCATGAAATTATGCGATGTATATATCTAGTATGATGGAAAATTCGAAAGCCTCCAATACTGAAGAGTACAATTCAGTCAGCTAATTACCCAGTTCCCTACTATGACAGCAGCCCTTGCTGCAGTAACCTTGCCTACGAACATTATGGGCTTAGCTACCATTTCAAGGAAGCAGGAAGTAAGCTTAGGAAGCCCAATCTGTTGCCAATCGCCTCCTAGTCCCGATCTTGCGACAGATATCATCACTATTTCCTCATCCTTAGGCTTCCACGACAACTTCTTATGTAGAATTAAAGCCAAATACTTGATGAATTCTCGTCTTGCTTGGTATCCAGAAATGTCATCCGCGTAGGTAATATCCCGGTAACCCCTCCTCTCAAACTCTTATATTAGGCTGTTTACGACCAAAATTTAAAAAGAGTGTTCCTTGTCGTATGTCTCTCTTTGCTCCACACCGGATGGTGGCACTAACGGTTCTGTCGCAGAGCAGTATTTGTATAACCTTCGAGTGGTTTGGTTTGGGGTATATGTATAAGCCCTTAGGATATTACTAAGAACTAGTGAAACATAATTCTAAATCAACTTCCAATAAGCGACATCTGCCTTAGAAATGCGGCAGGGGCAAATTTAAACCTAAAATAATCGGCCCTCTCCAAAATATCCCCAGTGGCTAGAAGACTATACTTTACGATTCTGATGACACAAATTCAAGTCCACGAGACGGTAGATTCGGTTTTTTAAACGGAGACAAATGGCAATTGCCGAAAAGATGCATTACCTATTTCGCTTCTTTTCTTAATTTCAAAATTTGCCAAATGCCGCTCTCGCGCAGTGCGATATGTGCAAGCCAGCGTAATCCTTATATTTCTAAGAGCTTGACTTAAACGTTGACGTTACAATTCGTTATTTCATCTCCTTCGGTACCCATCGCCCACGTGAACAGGACCACAGATCTTGCATTCTCTCAAAAGCCTCTAAAACCACGAATAAGCTGTGCCAGTGACGAGCACAATGAGATATGTTCGCTCTAATGGGTATGCAGTTACAGTTGTACGACCATATTCTCTCCCGACTCTTGCGCATTCTGAGCAGCTCATGTGCGAGATGCGGTAAGCAACTGGTATGAATCCTTAGTTCTCGGAAGAAAGGAAGGGAGCCTCAGTGAAGCCACTCCAACTTATTCGGCTTAAGGGTACGCTGAAAACAACCATGTCTATTCATCAGTAAGTGTGACTGTAAGCGAGCGTCTGTCTCAAAGCAAGCGGTTCGCCAAAAACGCTCCTAGTAGTGGGTTGTGCGTGGGGCTTTAGACCTGCCACGTGAAAACACTGTCCACTGAATAGACCAGAAGAGCTGCCTAAGACATAGCGATGCTTACATTCACTCCTTCCAGTTGGGTAATAGTGAATTCCATGACAGACGTAATTAGGAATGTGCAATAGCGATCGAGAATTTTTGGTGGAAGTTTCTAACGTTAGCATAAGCTCTTACCACCTGGACTCTCACATGCACCGGATTGGCTTATCCACTGCGCCGGGTTGCCGTTTTTGTCTTGAAGAGGAGGAGACGTCGGAGCAGAGTATGATTTTGCGGCATTGGCCAGACTAAGACTGAAATACCTTAGTTATTCCACTGTCAAACCCCTGAGTATCAGAAATGCGTCTACCAAGACATTGTTAGCATTTATTAGAGAGACTGATAGTATCTAGGGTCGTCAGGGTTAGGCACTTAACGAAAGTAAAAAAAAGATATTCCAAGTCGCGGTACCCTTGTATTTGTTGAATCCAGTCAATTAACTACCTAACTCAAGTCTTACTAATGAATAATACACAGAGAAAAAAGCACCTAATAAAATAGAACAAAGCTAATAAGATATCTCTATTGTTTTTTATTAAGAACATATTCCTTTTTTTTCCAGAGGCAAACCCTTTTTAATAAAACCAAAAAGAAATCTTATAATTTGTATAAAGTTACCGCTGTGGTGTAGTGGTAAGCAGTGCGCGCTTCCACTCCGCAGGCCTGGGTTCAAGCCCTGGTCAGAGCAACGTCGAAAAAAAAATTTAGAAAAAAGGTTTTTTCTTAACAGCGGTCACCCCTCGGCAGGCAATGGCAAACCTAGGAGGGTACTTCTGCCATGAAAAAGCTTCTCACAAAAATACAATCGCCGTTCGGAGTCGGCGTTAAAATGTAGGTCCCTCCCATTTGTGTGACAACATCAAAGCGCACGCCACAGATCGGAGGAGAAGCTCGGCCATACACTAACATATGTGTAAGCGCCAAGCTATTATTATTATTACAAAATATATGAAAACAGAAAATGAAAAAAAGTCTGTGTTGACCTGTCCTCGAACCCGAGACCTATTGAACGGCAGTTTACAGCTCTACCTACTCGGCTACGGTGGTCGCCTTACCGACACTATTATATTTAATAATACGAGTTTAAAATAAATTCAAGAAGGCATCACATAAAAACAAGAAGAAAAACTGTAATGAGTTGAAGAGAAACAATTAAGAAGAAAACTTTTCAATGAATTCGATGAAACAAAATCACGAACGCATTCACATTAGGTTTCTTAAATACTTACGTATGTACTTCAATTCATTGTCTATTATAGTGTAAATAATATCAATAAGGAATCTCTTTGGAAGTTTCTTTGTTTTTTGCACCTGTTTTACCCCTTAGCCTAAAAAGTTTTCATAGAGACAATCTTCTTTTTTCTATGGATCATATTTTTCTCTGTATCGAAATAAGCGTTTGCTTGCTTTAAATAAAATAGAAAAATGCACGGTCAAGGCTGGATAAGACTCCTGAGATCCCAGCTAGCAAAGAATTTCTTGTTTTTTAAACTAGGCAAACAAAATATTTTGGAAAGCTAAACCCAGCGAATTTTGAGTATGCCAAGTTTTCAGCGACCCTCCAGAACTTCGTAGCGATTTTTGGTTTTTATTTAAACTTTATTTTTTTTTTTAATACATTTTAAATTTACAGCTCAAAAAAAACATGTTATACAAACGTGTGTATACACGCTGTTCATTGTGCTTATTTTTACTTAAGGTTTTCTCCTTGGTGACACATAAATCTTTTTCTAAAAACTATCTGTACAACGGATCGATTTCAATTATGAGTACAGGCACACCAGCTGTTGATATTAAATAACAGGTACAAAACTAAAAGTCATGGGAATTTTCGATTCGTAGAAAATGCAACAAATTTACAAGAATGCCACCTGCAGCACGCTCTCAATAAAAGCCGCTTCGCTGTTGGGAGCAACGCACATTTTTTATAGCCGAATTAATTTATTCTAATAGCAGTCAAAGGTGCGTATCAACGATCGGTACAAAAAAAATGTAATCGAAGCGAATGAAAAACAAAAAAAAAAAACAGTCAAACATAAGTATGTAGATAGATTTTTGTGCTCGCTTTTGAAATTAGAAAGTCGTAAGATCAGAGGATGCGGCAAGAAAAAAATCTCCGACTTGGCTACAGAACAATGCGGACAGCAAAGGTAGCCCGAAGAGCGGTACAACCAAATCGCGGTTGGCGTTTAAATTAGGGGCACCTCAATTCCAGCATAGGTACACAAAAAAAAATATTATAACTTATCATTGACAATAGGTAAAAGCACGAAATATATGTATGTATGTATGTTTATCTGTGTGCATGTACTCATGTGTGTTAGTAGAAGAAAACTAACTAAATAAATAAATGTCTTTGACCTTAATTTGTTCAACGTGTTTCGCTTGCTGCTGTCGCGCAGTAGAATGTCACCCTGTATACAGGGCTACCGACATAGGGTTACCGGATACTTACGCATGTTATTATTAAGGTCATTCTGATTAATTTGGTTACATGACACGATGTCCAAAACTCAACCGCTTTCGAGATATTCGATTTTAGAGATTATCAAAAAAATTTCATGCTTGTTCGTCGACTTTTTTTTAAATGTTAGTTCAAGGCAGGGCTGCACAATAACGTTATTGTAAACGAGAACAAACTTTTTATTGTTTTGTATATGAATAATGTTAACGTTATGTGTTGAAAAAAATTCGTTTCGCTGTTTATCAAAAAAAAAAATATGTATAAAAAAGATTATCAAAGGAATGTCGTTTCTCTTGTAATCAAGTTATATTGAACGAAATTTTTTTTTTTAAATTTTTTGATACTCAGCACAACGAAAATTTGTTTTATATATTTTTTTTTGATAACACTAGTCGACAAATTTTGACGTAATTGCGTTAACCTAAGAAAAAAATGGTTTCTAAAAATCATCTATACAGTTTGAACCGAGCCCTGACAGTTAAAAATGGCTGCTTGATAAAATTTTGAATTTACGAATTTTAACAAAGTGTTTCCAAATTCACATCATTAAAAAAAATTTTGTATGGAAACTATTCCGCAAATTATTTTAAAAACTAGTATGTCTTTTTAGCTATCCAAAAATGTATAATGCTTAAATTAAAGAAGTAACCCGTAGGCGGATTGCGGTCTCAACCAGGGATGGGCGTTTTTGAATAAATTATTATTCAAATAAAAAATAAAATTGTATTCATAATTTTTCTATGTTTGAATGGCGAAAAAATTTTTATTCTTCATTCAAGTAATTTCGAATGACGAATAAATTTTTATTCTTCATTCAAGAAACATCAAATAACGAATAAATTTGTATTCATCACTCAAGTATTTTCGGATAAAGAATAAATTTTTATTCAATAAACTGGCTCCGGAACTTTTGCCAAACTGGTTGCGGAACTGGTCACGAAACTGGGCCCGAACTGGTCACAAACTATTCGTTATTTGATGTCTCTCCATGATAAAAGAAAAATTATTCGTCATTCGAAATTGCTTAAATGAAGAATAAAAATTTATTCTTCATCCGAAATTACTTGAATGATGAATAAAAATTTATTCGTTATTTGATATTTCTTGAATGAAAAATAAAAATGTATTCGACAGTCGAAATTACTTGAATGAAGAATAAAAATGTATCGTCATTCAAAATTATTTGAATGGTGAATGAAAATTTATTCTTGTTTTTTTTTATTCAATTATTCATTTTCCTGATTACGCCCATCCCTGGTCTCAACTAGTGGGGGGTAAAATTTCATAAGAAGGAAAAACACGTGACTAAAACAAAAAACTTAACAATTTAAACATTTTTAGTGATTATAATTCGTTCTCGACACGATACAAGTTCTCATTCTTTTCCTTAAACTATTTTTTAAATTTTTTTTAACTCTTCCTTTTAATTTTTTTTATTTTTTTAAGTTTTGGACATCATGTCATGTAACCAAATTAATCAGAAATGGCCTAACTAATAATGCCCTTAAGTATGCAGGACGACTTTCCCGGTAACCCTGTATACGAGCATACATGTCGTCGCCTGGGTAAAAGATTGTCGTATGTTATTCACGTTTCCTATGCGCTTACGACAGTCTTTTACCCAGGCGACGATATGTAGATATGCATGTGCATATGTATGTACATGAATGGCTAGTCGATGTGTTTTTAATTTATGCATGCACACATGCTGAGCCCGGCGACATAGCTTAAGATGGTGACGACGATGAAGAGTCTGCGGCATAGGAATCAAATACAAGAAAGTGTTATTATGTCGCAATGGGTCCTAAAGAAGATAGAAGGTAACTTTTTTACATGAAAAAACTCTCAACCTAAATTTTTTTAATAACATCAACCACCTCGAAATACATAATTACGCATATAGTTACTTGGCAAATAATTTTCTCTAACTTGCTTTAGAAGGGTGTGAAAATTCAGCCGTTAAATCGGTGCATGCTAAGTTTTTTTTGTTTTTGTAAGATTTTTAAAAGGATAATAATACCTAGGATACTCCTGTGTTTCTCCGTTTTTTTAGAAAGCTGAAGACAAGCAAAGTTTTTTCATAATGATTTGCTTAAAGAGGCATGACTAGTTATCTCCGAACAGGATGTAAGCAGGCCGCCTGCGGTGCAGCATTTCTTGTGTTTGTTCTTTCATTGTTCATCCAGCATTAGACCATTCTATTTTTCTTTGTTTTCAACTTAGCACTCTGTCAGCAGCATGTAAGTAGTAAATTGCTTGATTGATTGCTAATCCGACAATGGGCTACTGTGCAACTAACCAATTGCTGTTGTTGTTGGGAAGCTGTGGCATATGCGTAACTGGTTTGCCTACTCGCATAACAAGACTTTGTGTAGAGGAAAGAGTAAATCAGGGAACATTTTTTTTTTGGTATTGCTTCATTAGTCGCTCCCACTTTTGATTTTGTCTATTTTCACTTTTTAGCTGCCAAAAAAAACTTTTCACATAAACTAATTACACCTTTAATAAACAAGGTTTTGCCGTTTGCCTCATGAGCTTGAAAATGATTAGGATCTTAAATGTCCTGGCCGGTGAACTCAAATTTTCATCTTCTTCGAAATTCTGGTTTAACAAGAAATGTAAACTCCATAAATACTTATACATGCATTCGTACATACATATTTAACGGCTAATTAACGCGCTCTATAAAGAACTGCAATCTTAAAGGCCCGTATGCATAGAACTTTCGCACTGCCCTCACTTTTGCTTCATTTTAACAACAGCGCGAGTAACGCTAGTGCTTGCTACAATAAACGTTTGGCAGCGAATTACTTGGTCACTAAATTAAAATATTATTTAACAACAGACAAATTAATATCTCGTATCAATAATTGCAATAATAATGATATTTCTTGCCCGTATTTGATTAAAAAGGAAAACTATTTCACACAATTTTAATTATTTGCAACAGCTGACGAACGACGCACAGTGGCCACCCCATACAAGTTAGCCGGAAAAAAATATCTGATGCTTGGATTTGTCGTAAAAGGTGGCCATAAAGAAATTAGAAATTCATCTTGATCGGGGATCGATTGGATGACTCCAGAGGTCCTTTGAGGAGGGTTTGTACCAAAAACGGTATATTGAAGGTAACTATAAATAAATACGCCACAATAAATTTTTAAACCCTCTTTTTGAGGGCACCGTTCGCTCGATTTCAATGAAACATATGCCGATTTAAAGGATGTAACTTCCTCTAATCCAGAAATGGGGCGTGGCATCTGACATACATACTAAAATGTGAATGTGTATTTCATTACAGACTCTGCTTGATATATTGTGGAGTTTAACATTGTTGCAAGGTCGTGCAAGGTCTGGCTTAAGTAGTATCCAAAAGAAGATATCATGAAGAGCTTCACAAAAAAATTTTAAAAAAAGTACATGCCAGTATATTGTTTAGATTGACCAAAAAAGTTCGACTTTGTTGATAATTGTTGACGAAAAAACGCCAAATTTTGACACATTACTCTTGCTACGTCCCTCATTATATATCCATTGTTTTTATTTCACAAAAAAGAGCATCGTTTTCTATGCCAAATACATTTTTTCCAGCGTCTTGGTACACCACTGTGATGAACAACAGATCACTTTTTAAACATGTCTATTTGATTTTTGTACTTTTCAAAAAACAAAGTTTCAAAACTTCAAATTCGACCTACAAAAAAATAACAAAGTGGGCTTTCAAACACCAAAGGATAATTTTTTCTATGTAATTGGACATTTCTTAACAAGTTGTAATTATCAAAACATCAAAATTCTATTTTGATTTTTTTCCGGCTAAACTCGTCATATGGCCCATTGTGCGACGCACGCGAAAAGTTAAGAGTTGGTCAACTTTATGCATTATGTTAACGTTAGCGTTGCCAAATTTTGGCTATGTGGACAACTGCACATGAATGCATATTTTGCTGTTAAAGCGACGCCAACGGCAACGCCAAGTAGTATGTGGATGAGCCTTAAATATTTTAAAAACTGAAAAAATTACCTATATTTAGTTTAATGAAATTCACATTTTTAAGCGCACAAAACTCCTCCCCAATGTCTCCTCGAACTTTAATTTATAACTACAGTTCAAAATGACATTATTTTTAACTGTCACATCTGAAAGAATACATGCCCGAAGATTGGAATCTACGTGTACTTTGAACAATCCACGGGATATCCTGCCAGTTACTGTCAAAGCCGTCTTTAACCTATTGGACGCTCCGGGAAAATTGAACAATGGAGTCCTATGGCATGATGGAGGACCACATTTTAAAATAGGCGAAAGGAGTATATAAACAAATTCTAGATTATTTCAAATGTTTTCGCCCATTTAAACTAATACATAAGTAGTTGTAATATAATCCGAAAAGGACACTTTTTTGGCATTTACAGGTTTGTGCTTGAAATTCTAAGTTGGTTGAAGAGGTTATCCCCCTAGTTTTGAGATATGCAAAATCGTCATTCACTCTTCCAAGTCTATGTACTATACTCTGAGCTCGCAGTGTGTGATTACACAGCCCAACAAAATTCCAACAACTGCATGCGGCACAATCAGTGATCACTGGTTTTTATATGATTTTTTCCATAGAA
>JAPVRG010064245.1:0-13401 GCA_029783565.1 Rhagoletis cerasi
GGTGGAGAAGGACTTGGCTGCACTTGGCATTTCCAATTGGCGTCAGTTGGCACAGAAGCGAAACAACTGGCGTGCTTTGTTGGACTCGGCCAAAATCGCTTAAGCGGTTTCAGCGCCAAACAAGAAGAAGAAGAAGTTGTTCAGTCAAATTTATACGTTGTTTTGAACTAAGTTTAAACTCCAAATCTGGATGGGTTAAACCGTGTTTAAACTATCAGCTGCTATGCCCAAATTTTCAAAGAGGAAAAAATAAAATAAATTTGCGAAACACTCGAAAACAGAACTATTTATGGAAAATTTGTGTAGCGACACATACATAACTAAACGAAATGTTCATACGGTATATGAAAATTGTGCACACGGCTAGGATTTTTACTTGCATAAGGCATTTTGGTCGGACACAACATAAAGCACTTAACAAAGTTCTTTAAATTTCCATCTACGATTTTTCAGAACTTAAGCATGCGATAGTATCAAATTGGGAGGGTTATTTTAAAATTTCAATAAACCTTTACATATTTCCATACGCTTTACATATTGAAATTGGAGGGAATTTTATAGCCAGCTTCATTAACATTTTAATTTTATTTAGATGATTGTGTTCCTTCCTATTTTCGCTGAAACCTATTGTATTGTATTGTTTTAAAATTTGATTAAAAAAAGTGTGCTATTTCAAACGACTATAACTACTATATTAAAATCACGAAAAATATACCAATAACGTTTATTTTGAAAAAAATTTCCAGGAATATATATATGTATCAAATAAATCCAATACAGTCAAGTTTCCAGGACGTTAAAGAGACTTGAACACTTTAGGTATAAACACCCAGTTTCGACCTTTGCATCTCATAAGTGCCAATGGGAAATTTGACCTTATTTTGTGGCCAAAAGTCAATTTTTTGACTTGCTTGAAATTTTTTTCTTTTGATTTTATCTTACAGCGAATACTTCAAAGTAAACATGTGTAAAGTCTGTTTTTAGATAAAGTGGTTTACCGCTTATACGGCAAACCCCAAACATTTACTTTCGAAATCCGCTGTAAACAAAAAATGTGTGGCTTGATTTGTACATCACTTTCAAATGCTTGTATCTCACAATCTATTTGATGTTTTTCAGAAGTGAAAAATGGAAAAAAAAATAGTGACGGTTAGTAGAATATTTATCAATTTAAACTTTTCTGATACTTTAAGGTGTTCTAAAGAAACGTGTGTATTTAAGTGACTTTAAAATGAAATTGCGCAGTTTAAAAATAATTTTCATTTGGAGTTTTAATAAAATGTTTAAAAACGTTTTAAAATACTCATCATAAACCGTTAGAGCAATAATTAATGTGTTATTTCCACATTATCTGATACTGCGATTTCGTGCGGTATTGAAGAAATTGTACCCTTTTTCAGGTAGTTATTTCATACAAAATGAACAACAAAAATTGCCAAAAATCAACGGTAAGTCCTAGTTACTTAGGCTTGCACTTTATTATACAAAAATTGAATGGGCTACAAAACTACACAATCAAAATCTTTTTAAGAAACAAATTAAAATGCTTGAAATTTTTATGAAAGTTTGTGGGCGCGGCAAATCCATTTTCGTATGGTTACCTTACTACTTCTAGCCCTACTGCTGAACCAAATTTTAAGGTGATATTTCAACCTTTCCAATTTTGGCCACAATATAGGATGAAATTTCCCATAGAGCAATGGTCATCGCGCTTTGAGCCATCGCAGATACGTTCTAAGATATTTAAATTTTACTAGAGATCCATGAAAAATGTGGGTTGAGCTGGGCCATATCGACATTAGCTGCGATCCGGTCGTCAATTATCAGGATCCAAATTAACAACGGTATGATCCTGATCCTCCCATAAAAGTGATCTAGATCGTTCCAGTGAGAATTGATTCTGATACAGAGTGGGCCGCAACGAATAATCGTAAAGCAGTACACAATTTTATGATAGGAGCAATGGCAGAAGATTGCTTTGAAAATTAAAAAAACCTTTATCTCAATGAGTAAATATACAATGATTCTTTATTCGTTCTAAAATAATGAATAAATCTGGAAAGAAAAAACTACGAAACCCCACCAATTCAAAATATTTAACCGCGACGTGTTAAGTCATGTTGATTAGGTAGTAGCAGCAGATGAGCAGATTTGATTTCTTTTCGTGCATTTGGTCTCTGAATTGTCATTCTTGTTTACATTTTACTTTAAAATGTCAAATTTTTCTTTCGTTTTTTGACATTATAGAGGATAAAAACTTCAACAAAATACACAGCTTATTGTTTTTGGTGTGGTGCTATTACCTTGCGACGTGTATAAATTTTTTGTATTCAAAACTTCTCTATTCAAAATAACACACTTTTTCTGCTACAAATAAGAGTTGCGTTCCCTAACTCGACAGAAGTTCGGTTCCCTGGCAAACGAGAGGACAAACAAGAGGGAAAATGAGGTTCTCTCTTTGTCTGAAGTTACAACATTTTATCCAAAGAAAAATCTGATTAAGCATTAAACCATCAGCTGTTCTGTGTTGTCAAAGCAAATTGAAATTTGAGTGAACATGAGCATTTTCATATCATGGAAGATATTGTAACGAAGAAATAGCAGATTATGTGTTTTTTATTTGCGTATTTGCGTATATATTCGAGCATAATTTAGCAAATCACCGAATGGTAGTAAACAACTACGTTAACAAAAATTTACGTTTACGTTGTATTTGACAGTATTACCAGTTTTTACCCTACAGGCGTGCCCGATTTTTGGTGTTTCTCTCTTTCTCTGAGAGCCATTTTGCTTTTTGACAATTTTACCTTTTTTCATAAAAGTTGAGGAGCAGAACTAAGGTTAGTTTTTCGAAGCACATTAGCATCAAGAGACCTAACGGTATTTTTCAAGTTTACGATGAAAGCAACGATAACCATATTGGCAAATATTCATAGTCGAAATAAAGTCGATTCTAAAGCTAGTTGCAGCTTTTTTGACCGTTATTCCATTGAAAATTCTGTCAAAAAACTGAATCTAACTTTAGTGTCGACTTTATTTTGACTATGAATATGCCCCGATATCTTTCATTTTTTACACTAGTTAGAGGTGTTTAATGTCAACTCATATTTGGCAAAAGGTCTGTTTTGGAAAATTTGGAAGTGCATAACATCATAATATTTTGAGTTATTCAAAACGTAAAGACCATTTACAATTACATCAAATCCATCAACGCTAAGATATAGCCCACTATTTCACACTATCGACACAGCCAATAGCCCTGGTAGCTAGCGCTGTTACTAAACTATTAAATTTTATAATTTATTATAAATTTAATATGACAAAATAAATAAATAATTTTGACATAATATATTTGAAGAGCTTGTGCGATATGTATGTAGTACATACGAGTATGTATTTTAAAATTTTCTTTAAGTCAAAATTGAGTATAACATCTGAAGTAAAAACATCCTCTTCTCCTTGCATTAAATGCAACCGGCCAGGGATAACTTTCTAGCATGCAGAGGTTGTGAAAATATAAATTATTTGTTACATTAATTAAATACCGCATGCTTGATTTTAATTAAAATAGTATCTAAAAGCAGTTGGTTGGAAAGTCAGTTCTTTATTTTGAAATTAACTGTTAGGGGGCGTCCATAAATCACGTGATCGTTTTATGGGGGAGGGGGGTCCGACAAATTATCAATATCGATCACGTATGCGGGGGGGGGGCTTCGTATTATCACGTGATTTGCTTTAATCTTTATTAAAAAAAATATTTGGTGGCTACTTTAATCCCTTTTCTATATTTAATATTTAATAAATTGATCTCATGCTTGGCAAACATATTTTTCTTATTTGGCTCTAAAATCCTTTGTTGGTTCGGACCGAAACCATAAACCGAAAAGAAGAAATGACCTGAGCCTGATCTTGCTTTCGGTTCTTTTCACCGGCGCTTCGTCAAAAAGTGCAGAAAAATGTATCACTTGATTTATGGACGCCCCTTAAGCATACATTATTTTGGAATAAACCTACAAATGTATAAGCCACAATGGGTAAAGAACTAGCACTTTTGTTGAATCATTAAACTGTTCCAAATCGCCTGATCACGGTATCGTTGTGAATTCTACAATTCTTGCTTCATCTGTTATGCGTTATGGTACAATAGAATTTCAGAATTTCTAAAGGCGCTACTAAATAAATAGTGTTCAAGCATTTATTTTCGTAATTCGTAATGCCGAATTTACTTTAGACATTGAGACGACAAAAAATGTGTGCCGTTTTTTTTATTAGCATAATAATGCCTAACTTGTCATTAAAATTCAATGCTCAGTGGAAATTCGGCATTAGGAATCGTTTGTGAAATCGGGGTATACATATGTTTTTTTTTTTTTTTTGTTCGTGATGTCTGTAAACGGGGACTATTTATATAAAACACGTGCGTAAACTTGTAGAGGCACGAGAATTTACGACGTTCTTACATTTTAAACTTTTCCCAGCTTAAATACTTAGCCACCGCTTTACAATCCTTCACAATTCATAATCAGTGAAGCGTCCTTCTTTGGCGAATAGGCCTTAGCCTTTTCAGTTTCTGCCACTTGCATCGATCTAAAGTTTTGGTGTTAAATAATTTTTAAACTTGTTCAAAATAAATTCAAAGAAATTAAGTAAAATAAAAAGAATTGTATAATAATTTGATCTAAGAATAAAAAACATATATTACACGCGAAACAAAATTGTAAATGCAAAATGTCAACCTTCTTTTCGCCTCACGACTTAAGCGTTTGCCTTAACTTTCAAGTAAGCTTACCTTAACTTAGTTTTCAAGGAGTTGATCTCGCGGTTCATTGATTCTTGGCTCTCGATCATGTCTTCACACTCACGTTGGTATTTGCGTTTCTGAGTTTTTTCCTTCTGCAACTCTTCTTCGGTTTCGTCAAGATTTCGTTTAAGTAATTTCATACGGCTATTAAGCTAAGAAAAGCAAAAGTATAAGTTTAGCTGCGTTTCATTTTAGAACTTATAGAATTTACCTTGTCGATTTGCTCCTTGTATTGGTCAGCGTGGCGACGTTCATCTTCGATATTCATTGTAAGTTCCTTTACCTTCTTATCCATTTTGCGGTTAGCTTTCTGTTGCAACAACCGTTCTTTGCCCTCATTCTCCAACTGTTCTTCCAGATTTGATATCTTGGCTTCCATAGCTGCAATTGTAGCCTTCACTTTAGTGCGCTGCGCCGTTTCAATTTCAGTTAGTTTGGCTTTGAGCTCTTTATTTTGTCGCTCAAGTAGTGCACGTGCATTTTCGTTCTTTTGCGAATTCGATTTTTCATTGGCCAATTCGGTCGAAAGTTGCTCTATGGATAATTGCGCTTTGCGACTGCGGTCTAATAGCACTTCTGAGTTCGATTGCTCCTCTTCCAGCTCTTCTTCTAATGTGGCGATTCTCGCTTCTAATCGACGCTTCTCATCGATCATAAGGGCAACCTTACTGGCATTATTGGCAATTTCTTCTGCGAGTTCATCACGCTCGGTTTCTGCAGAGCGGCGAGCTCTTTCGGAACTGGCTAAATCTTCGGTTAACTGCATAACTTCAGCTTCCAGGGCTTTCACCTTGCGCTCAGCTTCTTTGCTTGCAGCCTGTAATTCTTCTTTCGCAGCTTTAGCTTCTTCAGCATCCCGCAAAGCATCTTTAACCTGGACTTGCAATTTTTTCGCATGTTTCAAAGCATCTTCTTTCACTTTGTTATGCATTTCCATGGTTGTTTCAATCTCTTTTAGATCCCCTTCGAGCTTCTTCTTCGCTGCCACAGCTGCAGTGCGTTGCTTGCGTTCCTCATCTAACTCAGCCTCCAGGTCCCTTAACTGCTTAACAAGACCACGACGTTTCTCTTCCGCCTGCTCCTCTTTCGCTTGTAAATCACGTTCGAATTGCGACCGTAGCGCCTGCATGTTCACTTCCAGACGCAGCTTGGCATCTTCCGTCAACTGCAAATCGTCTTCTAGTTCCTCGTTTTGGGCTTTCAATTCAGCTAGCTGCGACTCCAGTGAACGCTTGGCCTTTTCCAACTCGTGCACATTCTTATCGGCAGTGCCTTGTGTGTTGGCCAAATCATCGAGCTCGTTTTGCAGCACTTTTCTTTTGTTTTCAAGGTCTTCGATTTTATCATAAGCTTCATCTAATTCTCGGGTTAGTGAAAGCACCTTGGTCTCCTTTTCACGGGCCTCCCGTTCCGCAGTGTCACGCTCCTGAGCTATCTGCTCAGATATGGCTTTCTCCTCAGCAAGAATTTTATCGAAATTCTTTTGCTTCTTTTCCAAATCAAGCACCTAGGGTTAAAAATATTTAAGTTAAACAGATTTGTATAAATAAAATTTTGCCGTCGTAACAAACCTTTGTACGTTGTGCTTCCAACTCGATAGTCGTATCCTCAAGTTCCGATTGTATCTTCTTTTTGCTCTTATCTAAACGATCATTTTGCGCTATTAACTCCTTTACTTGCCTTTCCAGAGCTTCAATCTCTTTATTCAAGCGCTTCTTTCCCTCCTCCAATTCTTTAGCAAGATCTGCATCTTCTTCTGCTTTCTTTTTAATATCTTGCATTTGTGCTGTTACTTCGGCCAATTTACGCTCATAGTTTCGTTTCGCCTCTTCATCTTCTTCGAGTTGCTCCTGCAGTGCCTCTTTTTCCGATTCGAGCTGTCTTAGTTTTGAGCTCAGTGATAACTTCTGGCGTGTCTCTTCCTCGAGTAATTGCTGCGCTTCTGTCAATTGGGATTCCATATTACTAGCAGATTTCACAGCAGCAGATGCTTTCAATTCAGCCTCTTCCAACTGATTGGTTATGTTTTCTGCTTCCTGTTGCAGTTTTGTGCATTTCTCTTGAAGCTCTGAACGTGACCGTTCTATTTCAGCTAGTTTAACCTACAATGTTTAAAAATTAACAATGTCAATGTCTGCACACACAAAAAATTAGCCTCTTAAATTTAGTTTTTAACAATTTTGGTGGGTTTTCTATGTGTTCGACTCACTAAATTTAGTTCTGGTTCAAGTTGAATTTTCTATGATTTTCCTAACGATCTACTCTCTGAAATCATTTATTTTACCTAATTTGTGGATGTCTTTTAACCCCCAGCTACCATTATATTTTTGCACCTTTGCACCCAAGACATCCAAATTTTATGAATTATTTATTGATTTTCTGCCAAAGCGGGTATTTTCTTATACAAATGTATAGTCATAACAAAACAAAAGTATTACTTAATTCATATAAACTTTTATAAAAAATAAAAGATAGTTTGTCGAAGCACACAACAAAACTAGAGAGCTTTAAGATAATTTACATGCATTCTGTCCGGTTTTTTATAGGCTGCTTAGCAAACTAATGAGAAAATCAATTTTGCATGGGTAAATTTTACCCATTGTGGGGTAAGATTATTTGCAATAATGTGAATTAACGTTCATATACACATATTTATGTATTGCATTTTTGTAGACTTTTGATAATGAATATACATTCGTATTTTGATTGAGCACTTTCTCGCTGTAATATGATAAAATACTAGGTTTGAGGACATTGTTTGAATTTTCAATCATTCACATCTGTAATTTTAATTTCGGAGCTGCCTTAGCTTAGAAAGTTGTAGAAGCCATGGAGAGACGAGAGACGCATCTGATGGAGAATGAGGCTCTGTTGGTTTCAGGTTTTTTGGACCCCCGATTTGTCCCTCTTCTTCCGAAGAAGTACCATCGTAAAGCCGTTTCGAAATTGGATCAACTGTGGAACAGGCTCCAAGAGGTGGATGGAGACACAGTCAGTTCTCAAGCGCATTCTTCAACCAGAAGAAGGTTGGAAAAGGCCACGCTGGAACACGTACGAGCCATACCAGCGGAGGGTTCAACAGCGAGGTATCCCGGAAATTGTTGGGCGATGTCGGGCGATTGCTGATCGTGGAAACAAGGCACCCAATACATCTAGTATACGACGCATCTTGGAGGAGCTTGAAGATTCAGTTGCCATTTTGTCCCCAACTGAAAAAAATAATCTTAGCTATTGGGAAAATAAGCGGAACGTCATGCTGCAATTAGCAAAACTGGCTACAGTGGTCCATGCTACTCCAGCAACGCAAGTCACGGTCGAACGATCGCGATTCATATTGGGGACTTTGGGGGCGAATTTGACAGGGACGATCTTGGAAGACATCATGGTGGTACGTTATAACAGTAAGAATACCAAGAAGGCCCTGAGAGCTTACAAAAAAGTTTCGACTAAATGTATAAGGAGTCCCACTCCATCGCCGAAAGCTTCCAGGAAAAATGCTCCACTTAAAGTCGAATATCCTGCAGGTCAGTTACAGCCTACCAACGATGAGGCCCACGAAGTGATTATTGGATTTTCTTAATATTGATGATTTTCGCCCATCAAACTTTGTACAAAAATTACAAAAACTCAAAAGATTTGCATCAAAATTTCAAACTTTTTATCCAGAATTTGGAGAAAAAATCTAGGTATGCAGCTTTATAGCCCATTAAATTTTAGTAGGATAAAGTGTTCCAGTTTTGTTCCTTGCCAGAACGTTCCTGAGACTTTAGTTCCCAAAATGTTCTTCTGGAGAAAGTTCCTCAAACTTTTTTTCCCTGTTTTGATCTTTGCTAGAACGTTCCGGAGACTTTTGTTCCATTTTGTTCTCTGAAAAATGATCACGAAAGTATTGTTCGCACTTTGTTCTCTCTGGAAATGTTCCCTGGGGATTTGTTCTTATATAATTCCCGTTGAGAACGTTCTCGACAGTTTTGTTTTCACTTTAGTTTTTGTGAAAACTCTCCCGAAAGTTTTGTTCTCATTTCGGGTTGGGTTTTTAAGCATTCTTGGGAACAAAACTAGGGGAACGACATTTACAGCCATACCTAAATAAAGAGTTGAGCGGAGCGTTTTCTGCCGATCAGCGTTAACACCGAAGTCTCATACCTAAACCAAAGCGGCAACGTTACGTCAAATGTAGAAATAACAGCAACAATTAGCATAGGTTTGTGTGTGTGAAACACGAAAATGGCCGAGTCGTCGATTTCTGCCGCTTCGCTAAATGCGATTAGTTCTGCCAGTTCATCTCTTCAATGAATGTAATTTTTAATAGCGAATCCTTTGTAGTTCATTGTACAGAAAACAATTGCTACTACACAAGGTCATACATACATCTCAATAAATTCGAATATTGGCGAAAACTGCTTAGAATACGATAGTTTATAGATGACAATTTTAAAATTTCGCAGAGCTAAAAAACGTTTTCGACTAACCTGACTTAAGAGATTTTTTAAAGGCGCCAGTAAATCTTGTACTTTTTAATATCGCTTTGGGTTTTGGTCTGGGGACACACTTACCTGAAGCTCAGCAATTTGTGATTCTGCCTGTTTTCGTCGGCGATCGTTCTCCTGTCTTGAGCTGTTGACGCTACGCAATTCTGTGGCTAGGTCTGCATTCTCTGCCTCCAAAGCACCCTTCGCTTTCTCAAGCACTGCTTTTGCTTTCCGCAAATTCTCCAGTTGATCATTGATAACATTTAATTCCTGAGAATGTTTGTGTCGCATTTCAGCTAGCAGGGATTCATGATTCACCGCCTCGTCTTCCAATGACTTCTTTAGTGTTGCCAATTCCTGTTCACGTTTTGAGCGTAGCTCTTGTTGGGCTATATATGGTGTAGAAAAAATCGACATTTGATTTGCATTAAAAAACAAAATTACTAAGAAATATAAGCACGTATGTCTGTATGTATTTACATATATGTATGTTTACGAAGCAAACAGAAAATAATTTTTAGACATGCAAAGAACTCTTTTGATGGGAATATTTAATGACCGAAATCTCTAAGATTTCTCAAATAAAACAAATTTAATTCACTCACCGGCTGTTGTATCCAAAGAATCCAAAAGTTCGTTTTTCAGTGCCTCCAGTTCTTCACCCAAATCTCGGCGTATCTTTTCTGCTTTCGCTCTTGCAGCTTTTTCCGCCTCCAAGTCTTCCTGGATTTCGGCCAACTGAGACTCTAATTCACGCTGCGCTTTGTGAGCGGCGGCTTTAGCTGCGGATTCCTCATCAATACGCATTAGAGTTTGTGTTAGTTCCTCCTCTCGTTTCGCTAATTGCATTTGCACATCTTCCACTTGTATGCGGCGCTCATTCAATTGCTCCTTCAAATCTGCCACTTCTGTTTCAATCTTGCGCTTGGTACGATCCGATTCTTGTCGTTGTTGTTGGTCTTTATGCATACGCTCTTCCAATTCAGCTATTGTGGCTTCATGTTTTGCCTTTAGTTTACTTAAATGCTTCGCTTTCTCTTCCTCCTCGGCCAAGGTTTGGGAGAGGTCATTGGCACGTTCTTCGAGTATTTTCTTCTCTTTTATCAACTTTTGATTTTGGTCATCAGTGACAGCCAGATCTTCCTCATATTTCTTAATTTTGGCATCTAATTGAACTTTTTCCAGCTGCAATTTCTGCCTTGCAGCTTCCTCCTCTTCCAACTGTTCCTCGAGATCTTGAATGTTCAATTCTAATTTCTTCTTCTCTGCTCCCAGCGCAAGCGATCGCTCCTCTTCCTCTTCAATGCGCGTTTCCAAATCTTGCATCATATCCTCCAACTCCAGCTTACGAGCCATTAAACGGGAACGCGACTCCTCAGCTTCGGCACACAGCTCAATTTCCGCTTGCAATTGCTCAGCCAATGTCGTCTTCTCCTCGAGTGCTTGTTGATACTTCCGTTCATACTCCTGCGTACTTTTCGCCAGGACGTCTAGCTTTTCCCGCACCTGTTTAAGTTCATCCTCCTTCTGTACAAGTTTCTCCTCCTGCTTTGTTACCTCTAACAAAGGCTTTACTTTCGTGTACAAACGCCACCACTGCCAGTTACGTAATTTCAAGTAAGCAGCACAATTTCGTTGTATTATTCGGATAGCATTTAATTGTTGCAAACGTTTCTGATAATTACGGCGAGCTAAGTAGCCGCGACAGAATGCTTGGAAGTTTACAATCAAATCCGTAATTTTATAGTCCCGTTCTTCTTCAAGATGAGCCAACACACCCGCTCGGAAGAAGATCTTCGATTGGCCAACGCGGAAGAGGTTCGTATCCAATTCCAAAGCCTGAATCATCTTCTCGCATGCCTTCTTACCATCCATGAAACCTTTTGGTATAACATTCGGAGTGAGCAGTTCGTACCGTTGACGGAATTCTTGGAAAGGAATGCGATTAGGGAAGCCCTGGCGGCAGATGCGAATCCCCTCTAAGACGCCATTGCAACGTAACTGATCAAGCACCAGAGGCGCGTCTATTTTGCCAGCACGTTTTTCGTGGTTTGGAATAATGCAGCGTACAAAGTTCGGATTTGTATTGCGCAAAGTGTCCATAAGTTTGGCTAGTTGCTCCTTATACAAATGCGATACAGTTCGGAACATGCCCTTACGGGTACGCGCACCGAATTGGGTGTCCGTCAAAGCTTGCTGAGCCATACCCACAATTTCTGCATCCTTCCAGATATTCACAACGAATGGATCTTGCGAGGCTTGCAGCAGCGACACAATATTTTCGTTTAATGGATCCATATTCTTCATTAGCCATTTTGCTGCAGAGTAATCCACCTTACCGGCATAGTGAACAATGGCAAAATCAGCAACGCCGCGGAAATCTGTTTTCAGGAATTTCGGGTGCATTGAGTGCGCCGAGACAAGTTTGTCCACAAACGTTTTATCTGTGGCCTTGGGAAACCAGCATTCTTCGTCCAGCAACGCCATTATACCACCAGGCTTATCGATCAAATCAATAGTGGGCTGAAGGTCAAGACCAAAATCAATAAATTTCCATTCGATACCCTCTCGCTGATATTCTTCCTGCTCTAATATGAACATGGTGTGATTGAAGAGCTGTTGCAATTTTTCGTTGGTGTAATTGATGCAGAGCTGTTCGAATGAGTTCAGCTCAAATATCTCAAAACCAGCCATGTCGAGGATGCCTATAAACGATGCACCTTGACGTTTTGTACGATCCAACGACCTATTAATGCGGTTGACTAACCATTTAAACATCCGTTCATAGCATGCCTTGGCAATTGCTTCTACAGCGAACTCCACCTGCTCTTTTGTTTGGGCTTTTGTAACAAAATCACGTCCCACCTTAATTCGGGGCGTCAAAAAAGCTCTTGTCATATCTGTTACGCTTAAACCAAGCAAATGGGCAATCTTCTGAGCCACCGTATTGTCAGGTAGCGTTGCTTGATCATTGTTGCGCTCCTGACGAAATTTCATGCAACCAAATAATAACACAGAACTGACTATACGGAATATGGAATTGAAGTCGTCACTGGTCATCCCCATGATATTCATCGATTTCACTGTGGCCTGAAACTCGGCAAAATCATCCACTCCGGGGACTGGCAGACTGCCATTGGAAAGGAATGGATATGATTTGATGTCATCGAGTATGAATTTTTCACGTTGCTCAGGTGAGGCGCCGGCAAGTAATTGGTAAAATATATGGAACGTTCGTTCATCTTTGGCTTGACGAATGGCTCGAGATTTCTCCAGTAGATATGTTTCAATATTCGCACCCGAAATGTACCCCGAAGCATCAAAATTTATGCGAATAAATTTACCCTGATTATTAATGGAAAAACAAAAGATGTTAAATATACAGTGGCTCACAGCTTATTTCATGCAGCTTAAATTTAACAGTTTATATGACAATAACATAAACAATAGCCGCGATTCAAAAAAAATTTTAATGCGAATATTTTGTCAAATACTATACTAACATAGTAAGCAAAACAGTATTCGCAGAAATACCGTATCACACGCGCAAAAGGATGGAATTCAGCCACATAGCAAGAACTTTGCTCACAGCTTATTTCATGCACGCATTTGTCTTCGTCGTGGCGACAGCCAGTCGCGCGGTTAACGGTATCTTGCTTTTCTAATTCTTGTAACTCGCGTTCAATTATTGTTTAATGCCATTTTTAGTGTGTTTTTGAGTGACAAGTGATCAGTACAAAAATTCAAGTAAAATGGGCCGTCGCACGACGATTGAACAGAGAGAATTGGTCATAAACCATTTCAAAAATGGAAAATCGCAGCGAAAAATTGCTGAATTAGTTCATTTGAGTAGTGCAACAGTGCAAAATATAATTGAGCGCTTCGTTCATGAAAATCGGATACAAAATAAAGGCCGAAATGCACCAAATAAAATTTTTAATGAACATGACGAGCGTTTAATTGTGCGCAAAATAAAAGAAAACCCAAAACTATCGGCTCCCAAACTAACCACAGAGATTCAGCAAGAACTAGGCAAATCATTTTGCGTCGAAACTGTTCGTCGGGTTCTACGTGCACATGCCTTTAATGGCCGGGTAGCACGAAAGAAGCCATTCATTAGCAAAAAAA
>JAPVRG010064436.1:0-10862 GCA_029783565.1 Rhagoletis cerasi
TCAGCCGAACGCGGTGGTGTCTGTATGAGAACGAACTGTAGTTTGGAGTTAAACGAGCTGTCCGAGCAAAAACCGCCGCCCCCACAAGTGCTGCACAAAAACTGAATAACCAGAAAATGGAAAAATGGAAGTGGAGTAACATCCGTTGACAGCAATGGCAGCAGTGTAGCAAGTTGTTAAGCTGTGTTAAAAAGCGTTTACACTGCACGATAAGCTTTGTTTAGCTGGCGCTACATGTCCGCGATGACACTGGACAACGCCGGAAACTTCCATATACGGTAACTTGCCATGGCTGGCTTTCCTTTTCAGTTTAATTCTGAGAATTTGTAGGTATAAGCAGGTTTGTGTTGTTTTTTGTTTGTTTGGTGGAGTGCCAACAGCCACAGCGCCACAAATCTTTTGTCGTTCTTCCATTTTAGGCATACGGTGTCGTTGAACTAAATGGCTTTTAATTATTTTGGCATATTTTATTGCCATTCGCCAAAATATTTGGAAATGGCGCTGTTTAAGTGCCGAATTCAAGCGGAAGACACCAACACAGAAGCAAAACGGCTAATGATGTTCCTTTTTAGAAATTACGAATATTAAAAAAAACAATTTTGAGTGTATAAAATGAGGCTAAGCTAATAACACGCTGCACAAAAGAGAGAAATGATAACTAGATGCCGAATCAAAACAGATATTAACACTTTTTGGCAGAAATGAATGGCTCATAACTCCGAGAGTAGGAATTGGTCTTTATAAAAGAAATTTTAATTTTTTGTTGTGATTGTATGATAAACAAAATTTAAGAAAATGTAAACTTTGCTGAGTTTAATGGCTTCTTATGGAAATAGAGCAATCAGCTGTTATTTAGTGCTGTCCAAAATAAACTTAGCAATTTCCATGAATTTTTTAAAAACCATCTAACAAAATGGTCGCAAATTGTACGCGTGCTGCCGCAAGAATAAATGCATATTTGTAAAAAATACTTTTCATAAAACACGCCATTTAATCACATCAAAATACTAAACGACTTAATTTTTTATAATTCAATGCACACGCTTGTGAATCACTGCCTTGAAATACAACTCTGCCAGTGCATCCGACACTGAACACATACTTTAAAATGGCCAACAGCACAG
The DNA here is from genome assembly GCA_029783565.1 of Rhagoletis cerasi. Taxonomy (NCBI): domain Eukaryota; kingdom Metazoa; phylum Arthropoda; class Insecta; order Diptera; family Tephritidae; genus Rhagoletis; species Rhagoletis cerasi. The sequence continues at coordinate 1,125 of JAPVRG010064436.1, forward strand.
CTGTCGTGTTCAGTGTGTGTAGCTTTTCGTTTTTCGTTCTCGATTGCTGTTTCTGCTCGGTCGTGATTTCGCTGTTGACGGGGGCATTTTTTCAGCACGTGAAAATTTAAACCATAAACGGAATTACAAGATAAATTGGCAATATTCAGACGATACAGGAGCCTATATAATTCAAGTAAATTACAGGGAATCTACGGAAAACAACATAGGTGGGTATTCAAGTAAACACGTTTTCTGGTACAGGTCGAGTAGCGTTGGAATTTGAAGTGTGCAATTATGAAATAAGCTGAAAAGAATAAATGAATTGCTCTATTGCTATGCGCTGGCGCTGCTAGTCCCCCATACCTCCAACGTTTTGTCCACAGCTTTTCTAATTGGTAGCTCGTCATTATTGAATTTTCACGGACAGGATATATTTCAGTGAGCGCTATAAAGAAAGGAAACAAATATGACGTTGCACTTGGTGCGAAACATAAATTGGCGTATAGACGCGTCATCTGGGAGTTGCAAATTTCACTTGCTGTAATTTTCCATAACGAAAAGTTTTTACACCATCGCGCTTGTATGTATCTGCCGCCGATTCGTAAATTGTCTCTGGATTTTTGCTTATTTATGTTCGCTTTTTAGCGCCGCTTATTTTGTGTCTACCGCATTCTTTGTTTGCGCACATGTGCGTTTTTAAGGTAACCTTGTTGTTGTGACCATGTAGTGTCGGTTCCTATAGTTGGTGTTGGCAGCCACAAGAAACCCAATCGCAAATACATTTGTGCATACATATGTGTATAATGGTGCGTCTGCCAACTGTTTAAATCGACTGCTTTGTTTATTAGCTGATTTGGGAATGGGGAGCATTGCTGTTGAATGGATAAGATGGCGAAGGTTTTAAGAACGACACCATATGTGTCGCATTTAAGTAGGGTTTAAGCTGTTAAGTTGTTACGCTAAGCACTGTCTGCGGCAAGTGGTCGGATATTGTTTCATGCTTTATTCTTTTTGTTTGCTTAACGTTGCCGGAAAAGTTATCAATGTCTGTGAGTTGCGAAGTTTACTTTATGCGCTTATATTGATCAAACGAGTCAAATTGAACTTACAGCACTAAAATAACTAGTACCGTACCATTCCTTTTTTTAAATTGTCAAAGTTTTAATTATTTGTTATTGTCCAAAATTATTAACGAAAGATTTTTCACTCCATAATACATTCAAGACACCGTCAAATTTGTTAAAACTTTAATTGAAAATGCCTTCCGATGCCAAGAAACGCGATGCGCAGCGCAAGAAGGACGCGCGTAACAAGAAAATCCAACAAATCTCATCGTCCAAGAAGCCAACACAAAACGGCACCAATGGCACACCCGCTCGTGAAATGACAGAGGAGGAGAAGCTGTGCGCCAAGTTAGAGGAAGAGGCACGTATTAGCGCCGAAGCACGCTCCTGTACCGGCTCACTAGCCGTACATCCACGTTCGCGTGATGTGAAAATCGCCAATTTTTCCATCACATTCTTCGGCTCCGAGCTGTTGCAAGACACAATGCTCGAGTTGAATTGTGGGCGTCGTTATGGTGTCATCGGCTTGAACGGCTGCGGCAAGTCATCATTGTTGGCAGTGTTGGGTAATCGTGAGGTGCCCATACCCGAACACATTGATATTTTCCATTTGACGCGCGAAATACCGGCGTCCACTAAAACGGCGCTACAGTGCGTCATGGAAGTCGATGAGGAGCGTATAAAATTGGAAAAATTAGCCGAAGAGCTGGCAATGAGCGAGGAAGATGATGCTCAGGACCAATTGATTGATATCTATGAGCGATTAGACGACATGTCAGCCGATCAGGCTGAGGCAAAGGCAGCGCGCATTCTGCACGGTCTAGGTTTCGACAAAGACATGCAGCAGAAACAGGCTAAGGACTTCTCTGGTAAGTGTGAAACTTAGTGGATAAAATCCAGTGTAATAATTGTTTTTATTTTGTTTACTTCAGGTGGTTGGCGCATGCGTATCGCGCTTGCACGTGCGCTTTTCGTCAAACCGCATCTTTTGCTTTTGGACGAACCGACCAATCACTTGGATTTGGATGCCTGTGTGTGGCTCGAGGAAGAGTTGAAAGAGTATAAGCGCATTCTTGTGCTAATCTCTCATTCACAAGATTTTCTCAATGGTGTATGCACAAACATCATACACATGACCAGTAAGCGCCTCAAATACTACACTGGTAATTATGAGGCATTCGTACGCACTCGCATGGAATTGTTGGAGAATCAGATGAAGCAATATAATTGGGAACAGGATCAAATTGCGCACATGAAAAACTACATAGCGCGATTCGGTCACGGTTCGGCTAAGTTGGCGCGTCAAGCACAATCTAAGGAAAAGACGCTTGCCAAAATGGTGGCGCAAGGTTTAACCGAAAAGGTGACCGATGATAAAACGTTAAATTTCTATTTCCCTTCTTGCGGCACCGTGCCGCCACCGGTTATTATGGTGCAGGTAAGTGTAGTTGGCGTGGTGTTTAGAATAAACTTGTATGAATCATACACCTTACCTCTATTTGTACACACCTTAAACAAATATCATATCTACGTAGAATGTCAGTTTCCGCTACAACGAAAATACGCCATGGATCTATAAAAATCTGGAATTCGGTATTGATTTAGACACGCGATTGGCTTTGGTCGGACCCAATGGCGCGGGCAAATCCACGCTGCTCAAACTCTTGTACGGTGACTTGGTGCCCACCTCGGGCATGATTCGTAAAAATTCGCATTTGCGCATTGCCCGTTACCATCAGCATTTGCATGAATTGCTCGATTTGGATGCTAGCCCGTTGGAGTATATGATGCGCGAGTTCCCCGATGTCAAGGAAAAAGAAGAGATGCGTAAAATCATTGGCCGATATGGTTTGACTGGCCGCCAGCAGGTATGTCCGATACGTCAACTCTCCGATGGTCAACGCTGCCGTGTAGTGTTTGCCTGGTTGGCTTGGCAAGTGCCGCATCTTCTGTTACTTGATGAACCTACCAATCACTTGGATATGGAAACTATTGACGCATTGGCTGATGCCATTAACGACTTTGATGGCGGCATGGTGTTGGTTAGTCACGATTTCCGACTAATCAATCAGGTGAGTGACATGGAATAATAAAAATTAATTGATGAGTTAATATGTTGGTTCTACCTGTAGGTTGCCGAGGAAATTTGGGTATGCGAGAATGAAACCGTTACAAAATGGAAGGGCAACATTTTGGATTACAAGGATCATTTGAAAAATAAAATTACCAATGAAAATGAACGGAAGAAGAAGTAAATCAAGCAAGCACACAAAAACATATAAAAGCAAATACAATCTAGATAGCAACTTTAATTTGCTGGCCAGGCGAATTTCTGTTTATTTAAACATTTTAAAACCAATACAAATATGATTAAATGATTGTAATTAAAGCGCGAGAGAAAAACTCTATCTACATAGCATCTAATTGTCTAAAGAAAGACATAAATGCAGCATGGAATATGAGCATTAAAAATATTGCGTATAGGAGTAATTTGAATATTTAATGCAGAACTTGAAACTATTTCCGTGAAACAAAACGACATTTGTGATTGATTGTTTAAGTAATTTATTACTCTCAGTAAATATCTACTATACACACATGTATGCTATGCTAAAAATAATTAATATTGCGCATCTATTCAATACTGCTCGGTGGCACCGAGGCTTCTCGGAATACTTTACATTTCAATTTAGAATACAGCAATTTGAAAGGATAACAATTATATAAACCAAACTTGTGCTGAAATAAGTACCGCTTTTACTTTTTAAAATCCAAATATATTATACGCATTCGTTGAATTAGCGGTCATTTAATTTTTCAGAACACTTAGGCCCACTTGCACCACAGCGAGTTATCTTTTTAACCCAGGGTTAAGCTCTCTTGACGGCTTAAACTCATACATTTTTGACAAGTTTTCAAATTAACCCTGTGTTAAAAAGATAACTCGCTGTTGTGCAAGTGGGCCTTATGGGCAAAATTATTGCCCACGAAAAATTGAAGTTTGCTATAAAGTGTACGTAAACCTATAGGTTACATATTAGAAGGTGAATTTTTTTATATTCGGATAATAGAAATCAAGTTCATGAAATTGTATTTAATCGGCAATAGAACAAAAATGTATGCCAAAAAGCTTCAATAAAATTTACAGGCATTCATACACAAATAACGGTGTTTTATTTCAAAGTAAAATGGGAATATCTGTTGCATATGTACAGTGGACGACAAAAGTCTACGTATACAGAATTTTTCACAAGCTATGCAAGGTTTTTTATTTTAATTTCTTTTAGCTAATTTTTTTGTAAAAATACATGCAAAGAGAATTTCTTAACTTTTTGCAAAACTCAGGAAAATTCAATAAATTAACATAAAAGTTTTCAACTTTCTAATAAGTTTTTTAGAAAAATTTTGTGTATGCAGTTTTATAGCGCATTCAATTCTAGCATGAAATAGTGAAAGTTTCAAGTGGCTACAAAATACCGTTGATTTTTGGCAATTTTTTTTTGTTGACGGTGTTGTGCATTTTCTTTCAAAAAAAAATTTGTCGCAACATACTTTTTAAAGCTGAAAACGCAGGATACTATCAGCAAAAAAAAATTATCAAAAATCAACGGAATTTTTTAAAAACTTCAGACTTACACTTTACTATACTAGAATAGGCTGCAAATCTGCATAATCAAAATTTTTCTAAAAAATCTGATTAGAGCGTTGACAATTTTTATGCAAATTTACTTATTGAATTTTTCTGAGTTTTGCAAAAAGTTTAAAGATTCTACTTGTATGTACATATCTTGTTGTACTATGAACTAAATTTTTATAAAAAATTAGCTAGAAGAAATTAAAATAAAAAACTGCATAAAATGTGTCCACTGTATACACTGCCGGAAGAAAGTATTGGCACAGCGAATTTTTCCGGTAATTTTTTATAAAAATATGGTTCATTCTACAACAGAAAACATAGAAATAAAATCTCTAAACTTTGTGCAAAACAGAAAAATTCAATAAATTTGAAACTTTCTAATCAGATTTTTTAAAAAAATTCTAGGCATACAGTTTTGTGGCGCATTAAATTTTAATATATCAAGGTGCAAGTTTGAAGTTGCTAGAAAATCGCGTTGATTTTTGGCAATTTTTTTTTCACTCATTTTCATTCATACAAAGTATTTTCGACAATTTTTTTGTATAGAAGTGATACCGTCCGCAAAAAAAATTCCAAAAATCAACGCGATTTTCTAGCAACTTCAAACTTACACTTAGTTATATTAAAATTTAATAGAATTTTTTTGAAAAATCTCATTAGAAAGTTGCAAATTTGGCCGCAAATTTATTGAATTTTCCTGAGTTTTACACAAAGTTTAGAGATTTTATTTTTTTAGGTTTTCTGTTGTAGAATGAACCATATTTTTATAAAAAGTTACCGGAAATATATTAGAATAAAAATTGTTGCATATATTGTGAAAAATTCGCTGTGCCAATACTTTCTTCCGGCAGTGTATCTCTAACACACTTGCGGAAAACGCTGATCCGAGTGACTGATCTTTACGCCCTCGTTATACATACAACTATAAGTAGATTAATTAAAACAATTGTCATTAAACATTTATTAAAATATACATATGTAGGTACATGAAAATAACTTGATTAACATAAACAATTTGATTTTCTTTACCAACCACCCACTTATTGTTTATTATCCCCCTCAATATTTTTCCTCCAGCTTCTCACATATACAGCGCGCCACATGCCGATGTGCCTCATTGAGCGCATTAAATTTTCCCACAAACTGCTCAAGCATTACTTTGTAGTCCGTGGTTCGGCATTCCTGCCACGCCAGCAATATTTCCGCCAGTTCCCACTTCATTTCTAGCGGCACATAAGTACCAGTGCTATAGCGATTTCCAGCTACTGCTGCAAGTGGCGAACCTGTGTCCGCCCCGTTTTCATCTTCCAGATCTGCCAAACGCTCATAATACTCAATTAGCTTAATATGTGCTGGTGATTGCCGCGCTGGCGGCAGGTTTAACGCCATCAACAACAACAATCGTAAAATTTCTATACGCTGCAGCAGATCTGCATACAATTCATGCTGTTTGCGCTCGCAAATATTATCGACTATATCATCGAGTTGGTGAAGCGCGTTGAGAAAATCTCTCTGCTCTAACGATGCATGCGCAGCTAGTTCTAGCTCAAATATTCTATGTGCAGGTGAAGCAAAGCTACTACAGCCATCATAATGTGGCTGCAGCGGTGACATTTCGCGGATTATAGCCGCTTTCAAGACCGTATCGTCGGCACAGCGTTCCAATGCTTGACAGTAACAACGTAGTGCACCCTCTTTGAATTCGCCACCGCTGGAACGGAGTTGCAGTGCCGCGTTGGTATTGTGTGCGCGCATGAAAGCGCGAGCTGCTTTCAGGTAAGCTTGGCATTCGTTTATCACATTGCCTGCAGAAAGCTCACACTTAGCAACACCCAAATGGCACATTGCAGCATACTGAAAGATACCAGCCTCCTCAAAACGTGTCGCCAAACGGCCGAACTCCTCCAGCACCTCGGTGACATTAGGCGCAAAGCGTCTGTGGTGTAGAGAAACTTTTAGTGGATATTGGGTGTATAAAAGTTGATAAACTTACTTGAAGACGACTCTATCAAACTTTTTGAGTTTATTCGAAACCTTTAAATACTGATCAATTAACTTTTGCGGATAATTGTCCATTTTGGTTAACAAATAAACAAAATTTTACAAGTAAAAAATGCAACAGCTGATAAGTTATGTTTAGTGAGCACACAAACTCAACTAACAGCTGTGTTGATACCCAGCACATAGAAAATAAACATAGCTACGAAGGAAATGGAATTTGTTAACGGTAGCAAAAGTTGCCAAAAGTTAACTTCCGGGGGAAATTTTCCAATAGGGAACTACGTTTTCAATTCGTTAAGGCCTTTATAAAATAAAATAACCCTCATCAGTCCAAGTCCGACTACGCCAGCCATACTATTTTTGCGTGCAACTCTTTCTACTCTTTATACTTTGCCTGAAATAGCTAAGTATTCCGTATTGGAAAATTCCCCCACTAAAGTAACATCCAGAATTTAAATAATGATTTTATTGTTCAGAAATGCATTTTATTCGTGTTATACAAATTTATTAAAAAGTATTGGTAACTGTGGTGTATTATGAATCATAATCGCTTAAGTGGCTTCATTATACATTACAGTCAAATTAACTGTTGATGTTTAAGCATACGATTAAAGCTTATAAATTATTTGATGTTGATGGTGTATGACGAAATTACCACCAGCCACTTGCAATCGTACATTTTAAGTCAAATAATACATTAGTGATAAGTATTTTATAGAAGCGGTTGCGGGTTGTTTCTTTGAGACTTCGATTAGAGTTTGCGGCTAAGCCCAGACTAACCCTTTAGGCTTGTCATGCCAGCCCGCATTACTTCATCCACAAGTAGTAGATTACTTGCAATCACCGAGCAGGAGTTTAATATCTGTTTTTTAACAAGGTAGTTATCGTACACACTCATATCAGCGGGTTTCATCGGTTCTCCTGTCGACAAATCTAAGCCAATCGGTTCGGGATTGAGACGATCCTCTTCTGTCAGCTTAACAATCGTATCCTGAGCATCGTAGCCACTGTTGATCGCCAAATTTTTCGGAATGACCAGCAAAGCTTCAGCAAACGCTTGTATACCTAAGCGAACTTTTCCCTTTACTGTATCCTTATATTTCATGAGTTGATTATAAGCGCGCACTTCAAAAGCGCCTGCACCTGGAATAACGCATTTGTCCACAAGAGCATTGTTGATAGCGCGTAGACCATCGCGAAGGGCATCCTTAATTTGTAGAATGGTGTGTTTATTAGGGCCCTTAATTAAAATGGTCACCGATTGTGGGTTTTTGCAATCTTCCACAAAAGTGTACTTGTTTTCGCCTAGAACGTGTTCGTAAACAACACCAGCGTAACCCAAATGCGATTCTTCCAAATCATCAAAAGAATTCATGGCAGTACCACCACAGGCCAAAGCCAGACGCTCCATGTTACGACGCTTAGCGCGGCGCAAAGCCATAATACCCTCTTTGGCCAAAGCGTCCAAAGACATTGGGTCAATACCCTTCTGGTTGATAACAACAAAGGTCTTTTCAGTGCCGTCGCAAAGTCTGCGCTTCAATTCAATAATTTTTTGTACGCGTTGATCGATGAACTCGCGTTCGGCACGTACAAATTTCTCGCGCTCATCTGCGGTTTTGTAGAAAAAACCTGAGTTTACTTCAGATTTTTCATATTCCAATGAGACATTGCATGTGAGAATATAAGCATTCTCCAAGCGTTTTGGCATATCGGGATGACGTGTGCCGTGATCCATTACAATGCCACGAATTAAAGAGGTATCGGTGGCAGTCTTGTGTTGCATCTCCATCAGTTCAACCATGTGCAAGTCTACTGGTTTATCACCCTGACGTATAGCCAATACAGCATCGACACAGACCTCAGTTAGCACGTCGGCAAGCGCAGGGTGAACTTTCGTACGCAAGCTGGTGTTGGCAATACCCATTAAATTTTTCTTGTTGATTTCGATGGGTATCTTAACTGATTCCAAGACCTCCAATGCCTTGTTACGAGCTTTCTCAAAACCTTCTGTCAGAATGCGTGGATGAAGACCTTCGGCAAGATAAATGTCTGCTTGTTTCAAGAGCTCGCCAATAAGTAAAACGGTTGAAGTAGTGCCATCACCAGTTGCATCGTCCTGAGCGGTACTTGCTCGTGCAATCATGGAAGCAGTTGGATGTTGAATTTGCATTTCATGAAGAAGTACATTGCCATCCTTAGTGATCTTAATGTCTCCGGCACCAGATACCAACCTGTAAATAGGAATTAAATTTTAGTAAATGTCGCATCGAAGATTAGTGCATTCTGATTTGGATTATGTACTGTTCTTTAATTTTTTTTCGATAGTGCTTGATTTGATATACACCATCGATGTTACAAAAAGTAGAAGATATTTTTCTTGCGCAAGCATTATTACAAATTCGAAGGCAATACTCGAATTTGCAGACTAAATGCGCTTTTCCATATAATTTCAATCCTGGTCATATACACTGGGATAATTAGTAAATGTCGCATCGAAGATTAGTATATTTTGATTTAGATTAATGTTCTTTAATTTTTTTTCGATAGTGCTTGATTTCATATACACCATCGATGTTATAAAAAGTGAAGATATTTTTCTTGCGCAAGCTTTATTACAAATTAGAAGGCAATACTCGAATTTGCAGACTAAATGCGCTTTTCCATAAAATCTCAATCCTGGTTAATAAGTTAAAAAATAATGTTGTTTTGATCCTTGGGTAGCGCTATGCATGTTAATATTTACATACATATGTACATCAGTCTATCATTGCATTCCATATCAGAATATTTCTTTAGCGCATACTTTATAACAAACTTGAAGACTTTACTAAGATTTGCAGGCTATATGCGCTTATTTCCAACAAATTCCATACAATTGCAAAGTCAGCCGCTTGATGACGAATCGTCCCAATACATAACCTCAATATTTTTCAGTAGCCGCCGCCTTCGGCAACCATATGAAAGAACTTTGTTACAACTCAAAGTAATTAAATAATGGATCGTATAAAAATTAGCAGATATCTACAGCAATCATCAAAAATACCCTTTTAC
>JAPVRG010064911.1:0-10508 GCA_029783565.1 Rhagoletis cerasi
GTGCTCACGCTTGTTGACGTATTTTGCATAAATTACTCGCTGGCATGCAAATGTGTGCTATGTCCTGTATAAGGATATGGGACACAAAGCAAAAAAGTTGCCCAACAAGTATGCAGATAGCCCAATGAAATATTTTGAGGTGCGGAAGGAAGTCCCATTATGCTTAGCCGTATAGGCACGCGCAGCTACCGACGACAATAAAGCAATTAGCATTTGGAAAAAGGACACTCTTTGACAGCGTTCGGGAGAAGTGAGGTGCCAAATGTTGAAAAAAAAATGAAAGTGTAGCTACGAGAAACCAGTAGCATCGCATCAGGCAAATAAATGATAAATTACCTACGCACTTCAGCAGTCAGCCAGTCAGCAAATGACAACGGTTGTGTGCCGTGTCCCGTGCAAGGATAATAAAGAAATTTTTTTTCTTTTCTCTTGCCATCGCATGGCAAAAGCGAAAGTACTGAGGCGTTAAGGGCAAGCAACCCTTTTTACACGCGTGTTTGACGCGCGAGTGCGCTTCATTTTTATTATTGTCTACATGCGGGACACAAACGCCAACAAATGTATTTTCCATTTTCCATTTTTGGTTTTTTTTTTTTTTTAATTTTTGTTCAGGTTTTATTTGGAGTCAAACACCTTGGCGTGCCATAAATTGTGCAACGAAAAGGTGTATGGGTTGCTTGTAATGAAATTGTAGGTAAAAGCTGTCCCATTCAGGTGCGATGTGCGCTGTGCGAAAAGGTGAAAGGTTAAAGTAACAGCATCATAAATACTTGAAATCCTTTCTTTTGTCTCATGTGACTTCTTTCTAATTTTATTTTGTTTTTTTTTTTTTGGCTGAGCACAGACGCATATCTTCCCTCTATCCTTTCAGCACAACCCTTGCTTTTGTAAGCAGTCTCAGCCAACAGCGCTTTGGAGTTATCCTGTTGAGGTATGAAACGCTGAGTTGTTGCTGCTACCAGCAGTGTGTGGTGAGGCGTAAAAGTGAAGTGGTGCTTGAGGCAGAGACAGCGAAACAATGAATGTACAGCAATAACAGGTAAGAAAAAAAACTTACAATACCTACATATATTCATACATCTTGTTTTATCTTTTTGTAAGGTAAGTGAATAAGGAGACGTGTTGAGAAAAAATCGTGAAATATAATTTGTGGCAAGACAAAAGACTGGCAATGAATTGTATATTGAAATCAACAAGGAACAAATTTGTATTTGATAAGTAGAAGGATAAAGGATTTATAGCAGGATGGAAGTATGCAAAAATATATAGGGATTTAGAAAAAGGCAGAATGAAATCGAAAAAGGTTTACGCTGAAGCTTATTTTTTATTTTCGACAAATTTTAACTGGAACTGTGTCAACGGATATCCCAAATGGACCCTAAAAGTATGCAGCGAAATATCACCAACCAACTCCTATTAAACCATCCTGCCGTGAAAAACCAGATTGCTCAACACACATTCTAGTACAATCGAAATCTGGTCAGTTCTTTAACTATTGCGGGTTGATACGGAAGCTGGATAGTTAATAAAACTTGAGCAAATCTCGATGCCGCGACTGGCGACATCTGCTTTCGAAATGTCAAAGTATCAAAGTAAACTCTAAAATTAATTTACGCAACTTTCTTCCGCATGCCACACGTAAAATTACTATTGTTATACCAACATCTTAAAAAAAATATATATAACCAATCTAGAAACTTAACTAATGTCAATAATGAATTATTTGTTTGCCTGGTGGATACCCTGAGCATGAAGGCTAAAACACTACAGTTTTGTAAGAAATATATGCAGCTAACGAATTCATGACTCAAACCAGACGCATTGCTGATCCATAAAAAGAAACAAATTCTCGTTCCCTCAAACACGAACTACTTTAATAAAAGTATGTTTGGCATATAGCTGCCTGGTAACCCAAAACCACAATTGTTGGCTTGTAAAAATTGTATTGTGCTGTCGATGAAATATAAATTCAACTGTTATACTCACGACCAACTCTCTTCTCTCATTTCTCGCTAACAAAAATTTCACTTTCATCTTACATACTTTGAATACTTTGAAGTATCTTCAAATGCTGTCTATTCCTTCATGGCATTCACGCACGTAATGCTGGCTTGTTATTGGTGTTGTTGCTATGGCATTTTTTCGGTACGCTTGACTGCTGTCAAATTGCTGTCAGCATGGCGCTCTGCGCAATTTGACAACCAGCAACGAAAACTGACACCCATTTATGCGCTGTGGCATTACACATACATAGACACGGAACTCAGGGCATTATTCCTTTTTGGGCTTAGCGCATTTGAAGCGACGCGGAGTTTTGTATATCGTCAGTAGCTCAGTGTTGTTTTTGTAGCGCAATACGGATTTGGCATTGTTATGGCAGCTCGCATATTTCTATTGTGCCATTTTTTCATTTTTTATATGCTGTAGACACTTACACGCTTCTCAATTTGAATAACTTTCTTTGTATAGCCCTCATTGTTCCTATTTTTGCTTTAGCACTCAAGTTGGCATCACTTTTTTAGCTTTACGCTTTGACAGTTTTGGTATTGTTACTCCTAAATGTGTTTTGTCAGATACGTAAATTTGTATCTGTCTTGCACAGCGACTTTTTTTGCTTGTTCACTTCTTTTCTTTTGCTTGTATTTTTTTAAAACAATTTTCCTCTCACCTGCCGCTCTGACAAATCACAATTTCATTTGCTATCAAATATGTTGAAGGGCAGTGATTATCAGCGCTCAATCGCTCTCTACCACACACGCCCACGCACACCTCAGCTTGAAGTTTATAGCGGGCGTGTGAACAGCTGATATTGACAGGCGTTGCGCATCAGCTGCTTTGTTGCTTGTTATAATAGAGCTCTGTGGCTAATAAAAAATTAATGCACTTGGGAGCAATCGGGAGTGAGTTCACTCGGAAAGTGTGTGTGTGTGTGTTGTGAGTTTGGTGTGGTTGGGGATAGTGTGTGTGCGCTTTTTGTTTACATTTGGCGCCATTTTATATAGTCAATCAATTTGACAGTTTAAATGGTTATTCACTGCCGAAATGGCGAGCTGAGTATTAAAAAATTTAAGGTGAAAAAAATGAATGTGAATTTGATTGAAAGTGAGGATTAGAGTTGGCAGCATTTTTTGATGGGTAAATTGCGCAGATTTGCGTTGAATGAATTTGCCATAATGATCGGTGATTAAATATTTTACTTTGATTCACTTTTTACTGCAGAGAAATCTTGAAGGGAACAGTTTAGTTTAATATTTCACAGGTGGAAATGGAAAATTTGCATCTTGGCTGTATTAAGCTGAAGCGACAAGTGGTACAAAGAAAAGTGAACGAAATCAAACTAAGATCTATTTCAGAAAGTCGACAAGAAATTAAATTATATCGATGATATGGCAATCTGGGTAGTGAAAAACTTTGTCTGAGCAAAAATTGTATTCATTATTATTTACGGATAAAATTTATTTTACACTAAGATTTTGGGATTGAATTAAAAAACAAGTTGTCGACGATTTTGGATCTATGCTTTCGCAAAAGTAGATTTTTTGGCCTCCAAAAAGATACTTTTTTAACCCCATTTGCATTGTTAAATTTATTATGAAAATTTTTTTAATTTCAGTACCCGCCTCCTATTAAATTTCACTCAAGTTGTAGAATCATTGAAAAACCTATTAAAAAAATAAAAGAAACAAAAAGAAAAAATAATATTTATGAAGTAAAGGGAGGAGAGATAAGGCAGCAGAAGTTAACGAATTGAAGAAGTAAAAAGAAAAAAGTGTATTCCAGAGATTTTGGCAAACTTTTATACATATTTACAGTGCACTTGCCTCTCTGTGAGCCTAGGGTCTTATATTATGAAGCTGAATGAAAGTGATGACCTACAAAAATCTGGAGACCCTAGAATAATTATTTGCAGGGCCAAAGACAGAACTGTATCAAACAAGATGTTAGAACAGGCGACCCAGTTTTGACAGAAAACCTCCACAATTTTGCTGGAACACTACTATTATCCTAGTGCATGACGTTTTAAAATGTTCACACCCGTAGGTAGGCATACGTATTAGCCGCCGGCAAGAGACGAAAATAACTCGCTTTCAATGCTGATTTGACACAATAAAGATACAATTTTATGACCACGCACAAAAAAAAAGTGAACAAAGAGAAAAATGGCATAGCATATAAATATTCACTGCTTTATTATTTACATTAGTCGAAAAAGCACGCTCAAAGACACGCAATTTTACAACAACACTTTATCATTAGATGAGCCGGCGAGTAAACTGAAATGCCATAATCAAGCGGTAAAAATCACAAACGTCAGAGAGAAAGTTCAAAAGGTTGCCACCGAGTGAGCGCCAACAAAAGGGACGACCCAGGAACAAAAACTGAAAACAAATCTACAACAAAGCAAATAGGCAGCGCCAACAAATAAAACCACAATCAGCTACAGAATAAGAGATAATAATGAAGCAGCAGAGTGAAAGGACAAATACACTCAGAAATTTATTTGCTTTAACCGCTTAGATACCACTCGCTTCGCTGAAATCGGATTGATGTAACCCTCTGAAAGTAAGAAAAAAAAACACACACAGCAGACTTCATGTCGCACGCTTCACAATGGACAAAAGGGATGACCAAAAAAAGACGAGCGAGTAAAAGACAAGGCATAGTCTCGATTTGGGACGCGCGCTGCCCCATCAAGGGATATCGACGCGTGTGTATCGCTGCAGTGCTAATATCGCCACAAACTTGTACAGCCGAGGACAATAAAAATAAAATCGTATAAAAGTATTGTCACTAGAGTGAGGCCAAAGATCGCACACACTTTGCATTACATTTATAAAATATGCAAACCAACGTTGACACAACGCTCGACAGGCCCAAGCAAACAATGGCAAAATAATAAGTGGTGAGGAATTAAATCAAATTAAAGCTATGAAAATGTAATGCACTGTGTCTAGTAGTGTGTACGCTATTAGAATTAGTAAAAAAAAGTTTAGCAGCTATCCGAAGCGCAGATAAAGTCGCAACCGACAACTGGCCGACTGACTGGCCATGTGCACCTTTTTTTGTTCTGGGTGAGCGAGGTGTTCACATGCTAGAGATATGCTTCGCAGCAAATCGGATTGACATGAAGGGCATTGCGACGCAATCGTGGCATTGTGGCCATTCACAGTGGAACGAGGGGGACAAAAGTAGCTAAATTGACAAGTATGCACATAAGAAAAAATTTCAATTATTTTCGCTACATTTTTTGAGTTGTACACAGAGCAAAGCACAAATATTCTACAATCAGGAAACTCTAAAATTTCACTTGTAATTTCCATGGATATTTCCTTAAGAATCTTCAAGCTCTAGAATTTTATCAGGCTTTATTTGTATATTTATTTTCAGGATATTTTTCATGGGACTTAACAATACAATTGTTCTAGGAAACGATGTATAAGATCAGCATTAACACATCGATGGCAGTTAAGTCTAAGGTGGATTTTTCTATCAGCATCACATTTTTGTGAAAATTGCAAATAGGTTGTATTGAATATAAGCCCTCGATATTTTTTTGCTAAAAAGTCGACACCCCTGATACTTAGCACTTAACAACATTATTTTTCTCGAAATTTTTTACTCCTGAAATTTTTTCTGGAGAAAGTTTTATTAGCGAAAAAAATGTGTAAGGGAAATTTTCTTTTTTGTAAAAAGTTTCTTAATCTGAAAAATAGTTGTTCTTGCAAACGAGCTTTGAGAATTTTATACATAATTAATTTTCATGTGGAAATTTTTTGAGACTGTTTTTCTAACAAATAATTCCTTTTTTGTACAGAAGGCAACAATTTGTTCAAGATATACTTTCTTTGCTGTAAAAATTGGTTTCTTCTAAAAAATATTTAAGATGATAAATTTGTTTTATGAGGTAACATTTCTGAGAGCTCTTATAATGAAAAAAAGTATTTCGTTTTCTCTTGAAAAAAATTTTGTTCTTCAGAAAACGCATTTCTGCAAGAAATAGATTTTTTTTTGTCTCTAATCCACAAAGAAAATGTATTTAATAAATAAAATAATTTTTTTTAAAAGCTTGACTGGAGAATCGATTTAATTTGGAAAATTAAATCAATGCGTAAAATCGTCTGCAAAATTGATTGTTATATTCCAATTCATGTTACTCAATGAATTGATCATCGATTTAAATCGTAAAATCGGAAAAACTGGATTAAACGATTATCGGTTTAAAACGACATTTTAATTTTATCGTAAATCCGTTTATATTTAATATTTTGAGCCAGATTTGTGGGGAAAAATTCAGCGCTGTACCCGATCAATTTTCATGAGCTTTCAGATCAATTTAGAAGACCTCGATCCAACGATTTAAAAACGAATTTTTTAGGGGGAATCTCGGTTCCTCCTTAATTCAAAACCATTTCTAAGACAAATTGGAAGTAAAAGATTGAAAAGATTTATTCTGAAAAATAGTAAACTTTCGAATTAGTCGTTTTAAAAACATTGTTTCCTCTTTAGCGAAGATTCGCTTACCCCGTTCACATTTAGAATTTTGAGCTACATTGAACTTCAGCAAAATCGTGCACATTTATAATTTTGACTACGGTTTACAGGGAATAATACACTGTGGTTTGTTTCTTGGAGTGCAGCTAGATGAGTGTGTATAAGTCGAGTGTAGTATGTTAATGATTTTTGTACTGCGTCCTTTTTTAATTTTATTCAATCGTCTTAGGCAAATCGTGACAAGTTTTCTTCGCATGCTGATATGGGACACGCGACTAAAACGAGTTTTGTTGGTTGGCCAAAAGGAGAATCGGGTGAGCTGTTGCACGAGAAGTACGGATTTAAGGAATGCCAATAAGGTCACTGTGCGTGTATTTGAAGGCACGTGGCAGCATATGTATGTAAAGCCTTTGGTGTAGTTTCTGGTCAAAACGGAATTTATTAATTTGTTAGCATTTTTTAAGTAAATCGATTGCTACAAAAATTGTTCGATCAAGGCGTGGATGGAAGGTTGGGCGCTGAATTTAAAATATATAGGATGGCAAATTTTTTCCTTGTAAAGCTGAGCTATCCCTGGAAGTCGAGGTAAAATTGAGCTAGCAGTACCATAGCTTAGACAGAGCTACTAAGATTATGTGGCTCACCTATCAGCTTGCCTATGGCAAAGTAAGTCGAAGTGCTTGCGCACAGCTATCGCTCGTATTAACCAGCTGATTTGCGCCAAAAGATCTAAAAAAAATCCAGCTGCCACCAAAAAGAACAAGTTTGCCAAAATTCAGGCAGACAATTGAACTCTATCAGCGGTCATGTGGGAAAAAGTGGAAAAGATTGCAAAAAAGTTATGCGTTTTTGTTGTTCCAAGTGAACTTGAAATCAACAAGGTGAGCAATCGAGCTAAATTAACTGACACAAGGTAGCGTAAGGGGGAATAAATCGAAAGAAAAGCATAACAAGATTGAAGACATAAAAAGAACAAAAAAAAAACTCAGATACAAAAGGTGCAAAAGACACAATATTTGAGAAATAAAAGGAAAAAAAATATGAAGAGAAAATAATCTATTTGGGATGACCGTTACGACCGCTGCTGCTAATTGCCGAACTTGTTGGGTTGAGCAGGAATAAGAGATTCCATCTGAGCTTAACTAGTTTTCAGCTATTATTACTACCTTTACCCTCCCAAGGCCAGCCAGCAAGCGGCAGGTTTAGTGCAGTCGAAGCTGAAATAAATATCATCTATGCAGCTTCCTAGATAAGTACGACATACTCGTTTAGCTGTCTATGAATGCTGAGAAAATTTTTAGGCAAAATTTTTGGTAAATTCTTCACTAGAAACTTACGCAACGGCAAATAACTTGGAGGGAGAAAGGAGTACTGGCATCATACAGCTCACCCTTGCATTGCAGAAGCAGTATGAAATATGAAGGTATGCATGAAGGAAATGATCTTTTTGTGCGACTTAAGGGCGCAGAATAACTATTTATAATTCGTGAATGGACAAAGGTTTTTGGACTTATAAATTTTCCCTCCACGAGCGCAACTTCGAGTAAACTGAGATGCTGTTGTCGCATATTAATGATTTCTGTATTCACATAATACGTATATACGCATGTATACAGGGTGTCCCAGAAGTCGACATCAAGCCGGAAACGGGTGATAGACCAGGTCACAATAATTATCAGAAATATATAGAAAAAATCTATGTATTGTATTTTAAAAATTATAGGCGCTCAAAAAAAAACGAAAAATCTACACCCTGTAATGGTTTTTCAATTTCCGTTACTGCAAATTTCTACTTTTTCGCACTTTTATTTTTGTTATGTAATTCTGTCCTGGCCTATCACCCATTTGCGGCTTGACGTCGACTTCTGGAACACCCTGTATAGTCACAAACACATGCTCATTCATATAATTCCTTCATATTTAAAGCAGCTTTGCTGACTGCTTTTGTCACATCACGCATATTAATTTTCTTCCACTTAAGCATAAAAGGAGCTAGGCAAGGAAAAAAGGACCTTATTTTCATATACTTTCATATGAGCCCTTTCACATCACCAAACCCTCCTCCAATCCCCTGTACATATAAGCACACATTGCTTGCTGTTGCTGACGTTCGGTGGTCAATTCAATTATGTGTGCGTGTGTGTGTGTTTAAAAAGGACATTAAAAGGATATTGTTTGTTGTTTGACTACTACTGGCAACTTACATAGTTTGCTCTTGGTTTTAGTTTTGCATATTATGGTTACTACCTAATGCTGTTCATGTTGCTGTTGCTGTTACTTTTTTTGTTTTTGTCATTATGCCTTATTATCGTCATTTGTGTTGTTTGTTTTATTGCCTGATTGTTCTAGTCGTCTTCATCTTGCCACAGCTTAAGCGTGTGTTAATGATTATGTGCAAGTCCTGGTGGGATTTTTAACTTTCACACACGCCGCCGCCGTCGGCGTCTTGCCGTTCCCGCTCAAAAGTCTTTTCAGCAATAAAGTACTTCTCATCACGTATTTAGAAAATTTGGAAAATTTTCGTCAAAGGATTCGAATGTAAAGATGTTGAGATTGCCTTGTGTGCGCGCTTAGTAAATTTGTTGTGGCAAAAGAAAATTGCCTGTTTCCGGTTTGTTGGCATTTAATTGAAAATGTCAACAGTCTCCTTGCCTTGCTGCAAGGGATGCGGAAAATGTGGAAATTTTGGGTGTTTGAGAATTAATCAAATATAATATTATTAAGGAACTTTTTGTGTGCATTAAAATTACTTACAGCCCAATACATCTGAGTAGAATGACGTAATGGATTTATAGTTTACCTGCAAAGAGAAGAGAAAAAAAGAAAATTAGTTGAGATATGAATAATAGGAAAAATTTGGTGTAAGACCTTGGTCTTCGAAATAACTTGGCTTATTGTCTGAAAATTTCAACACAAAATACGGCCTTGTGAAAGAAATATACCAAATTTGTCGACGAAATGGAAATAAATTACTTAAATATTTATTCTTTTCTCAAAAAAAAAAGGGGTTGAAAAAGCTTTAATACAGCTTAGTTTTGAATAGGTTTGACGGCTTTATAACAATAGATTTCAAAAAAAAGTTTATTAAATTTTAAATATTTCAAATAATATATTTTTTAAGGGTTTCCACTTGTTACAAAAAAAATTTGAAAGTTTTATCGAGCGAAAGCTTTTTGAGGAAAATATTAGAATATGATTGTCATCACCTATATAAAATATCGCGCAGTTTCAAAACGTAAGATCATATTAAGGAATATTCTCTGATAGTTCGGCTACCTATCTAGCAAGGCAAGAATAAAATTTTAAATTTTTCATGTGAGCTAAATGAAATCGTATATACTTGCTATGGGTTGAAGCGTTTAAAAAAATAATGCACCATAGTCTAGATAAGTTAAAAAATTCCCGGTCGACAAAATTAGAAAATAAGAGTCCTTCCGGGAGCACTTATTTCAGATCTTTTGAAACAATAGGCCTTCCCAGTGCTCGATGCATTACTCCTTTTTATTTTGCATGGAATGGGCAGAGGTTCCAGGCCTTCTGATTCAGCTTCCCTCAGAAGAGGAAAATTTACATGAAATAATAATGAAACAATTTTAATTTAACTTTGCAGCAGACACACCCCGATACGTCCACTGCGATATTTGCTTTTAATTGACTTTGGTTGCCTTATGGTGATTTCGTTTTTAACAAAAAATGTTGCCTTTTGATTGCCCTTTTCACTTTCCGTGATCGATTGTAAAATAAAGGCAAGCCGGTGAGAAAATATTGCGTTCGTTTCTTAAAATGTCGCACTCTATCAAGGCAAAAAAGGCACATTCTCTGCCCTTTGAAGCTTTGTTAGGGGAGAGTGTTGACCTGAAAATCAGATGGTTGCTTAAAACGAAAATATTATGAAATGCATGAGCTACACAATGGTAAGTAGTCAAAAACTTGCACTTTTACGGGGTTGAGTGCAACATCAAACATATTTTGCACCATGCAAGGGCAACATTTTTTGGGAGAAACGAAATCACCAT
>JAPVRG010064972.1:0-10957 GCA_029783565.1 Rhagoletis cerasi
GAGTTGTCTATTTTAATCAATTGATAAATTTTTTTCTGCAGAGTATTTATACAGAGTTAATGTATTTTTATTGTACTAGCTGTGTTTTAGTTTAACTAAGTGCTGTGTTATCTACATTTTTAATAAACATGACATTGAAAAAAAAAATAACAACTGAAAAAAAATTGGAAGGTTTTGGTAGAAAAAAAAATTGTCCGTGGCAACACTGCTCTCCACCGTGACTGCTGTCAACTCTGCTGTGACGTCACCAAAACAGCTGATTCTGTCAAATTCACTGAGAGCCGATTAGCGGTGTCGCCATCGGCGCCACCTTCTGTATTCTCTCCACCGTGAGTGCTACTAGGTTTCTACAGTGATATTTTCGTTTCTACAGTGATTTTACAGTCAAGTATCTAGGTAAATTGCATGGCGAATGTTAAGATAACAGCGGCGAATAACGTCGTGGACTCATGACATTTTGCGTTCCAAAATTTTGCGCCTTCTCGTTATTCTATGTTCTCTGCATGTGTTTACTTTGACAGCTGTCAAACAGTTATCCCTCTACGAAATTGTATACCCTAAAAGAAAAGCCCGATAGTTGATTTTTCAGACGAATAAAGGTTCGATACCTGATACGCGCAACATCTACTATAAGTGATAGAAAAAACTGTTTCTAGCAAAAGTCGTCTCTCGACATCCTCCTCCACAAACCTTTTGATTGTTTTTCTGCCATGAAAAAGCTTCTCATAAAACCCTTTCCCGTTCAGCGCAAGCGTAGGCGAACACCTCTTAAATTTTTATGGTATGCTACTGATGATAATCCACTATAATTCGTGTTCAACGTTTTTTTAACGAAGGTTTTTTATGATGGTTTGAGCTCTAAGCTCCAGGTTTGTTACAGTCCTCGTGTAGTCCGTTAAAGAGTTGCATCAAATTAGAACAGTCCCCCGTGTTTTTTTAATAAAAGCTTCAATGCCAACATAATTTTATTTGTTGGCGTTGGCTGTTTTTCGTTTGAGAAGTAACTCACACTCGAGTCAACTGAAAGTTCAAAGCGTGACGCAACTTTTGAACTACATAGCAGTGGTAGGGCAATTCGTTTAACTGCATCTATTTTTTTCATTTCGAGAACAAAACAAGAGCCGATTTTCTATTTAATTTTTTATTTATTTTTTTCTAGTTGTTTTTAGTTGCTGCGCAGTTTTACAGCTTCCTATTCAGTAAAATCTAAAAACTGTCATAAAAGCTTAACCTACTAAAAAAAGTCTATAAAAGCTCACCTTTTCATATACCCACTTCAATAAATTAGACAAAGAAAAAATATACAGCAAACCTCTGCTAATTTGACCCAAGAACCCGTTTCTTTTACTTTTCCCACCTCAGCAGCTGCAAACGACGAGCGACGAATAATAAATCTCGCTCTGACAACTCTTCTTCCCCATCATTTGCTATGCTTTTATGTTTGAGCTTTCAAAATGGCAAATTTTGTTTTGTGCAAGCAGAGCTATTTACTTGTTCCCCTTGCCCGCTTTTAATTTTATACCGAACTTCAGTTATTTGCGAACCTTTTTTTGGCTTAGTTTTTAGTTGGTTTGTAGCTTTTGTTTTTTGCTTGCCTTTGAGCTTCTCCGTTTTATGCGGCCGCTGACATTTCCTGCGATAGAGTTTATGTACTCTTACATGTATGTGTTTATTTGTTTTTGCTTCGCTATTGTATCTGTGCACTTTAGCATAAATCATATTTATTTATGACATTGTACCCGATTTTCTTTACGACGCGCGATTTATATCTCTCCTCGCTGAGTGATTCATTTTGATTTGCTATGCTTCGATTTTTTTTTCGTTCATTGCGCTGGAAAATACTTGTACAATAATAAATTTGAGAGCAGCATGAAATGGAAGGCATAGAGAAATAAAAAATAATAAAACAGATATAATGTATAAATTGGGATTCTTTATAGCTTTGAGTTTTATTATACATATTTATGGGAACTTTTAAGCCTACAAAAAAAACAAAAAACACAAAACTTCAAGTGCTTGTTTGCTACACACACATTTATCACTTACATGCGCAGGCTTTCTACAGCAAGATAAATGCAGCTCAACTATTTTATTTCAATGAGTTGATAAATATTCACACAAATGTAGAAAGAAATTGATTTATATTTGATTAATTCAAAGCAGCAAATGGGAGTAGAAAAATTTTAGAGGCAAATAGAAATGCTTTGCTAACGCTTATCAGCCATTTGCACTTAAAAGCTTTTGCTCAAAAAGTATGTAGATGGTCCCGGCTGAGTCTGCTGATGCATTACGAGTGCCAAAGAATGGCTGTAATTGAATTGCGCTCATAAGGCAAACTTGGTGAATCCATCACAAACACCCAGCATTCATGCTGTTGCTGCCCCCGCCTTCCAGTCGTCTGTCAAATGCTTCGCAATTCTTCATCAATTTTATGTCGATCCCCGGGTAGCTGAGTATTTTAGTCTGCAGGTTAAGTAAGACAGCTGTACTTCATTTGCTCGCTCACTTCATTTTGCTGAACTGAACATTTACAAATTATCATGGCTGCCCACCTTTCTTCCCCCTGCTACTTCAACAACTGTGTGTTTTGCTTTCTTGCATCTTTTGCACACCTCTTCGTCTGTGCTATGATTTATTCAGCCCTCTTCCGGCACAGTTATTCTCATTGGACGTGCATATGTCGGACAGCTCGCCGGAGGCTTCCTTACACTTGGTTGCACGATTACAAATAAATACAAAAAAATTACAACTAATTTCCGGTATTGCTATCGTTTATATGCATCTGTAATAAAGAAAGTAAATGTTTAACGGAGCATATTTATTTGTGCTATTTTAACTATTAATTTAAGAAGACGCCTTTGGAGCAAGAAGGTACAAAATTTGCTGCTTTTTTATTTGCCACTGACCGTTCAGCCCGGTAGCATTCTTAAAAGAGTAAAAGAAGAAATTTTAGAATATTTAACTTGATTGACCTTAAGCAAATAAAAAATCTCAGTAAACATTTCTAGAGTCAGTCCGATCAAAGGCTTGGGTGTCTTAAAGATCTTCCAACTCCTTGAAACACGATTCTGAGGTGCGGTAGCAGCTAGAGCCTTCTCTTCTGAGATCCTGTGATCAGATCGCTTTAAAGGAAGGGAGTCTGGATGTCGGGAGTACAGGGGTAGTGACATCGAAGATTCACTTGGCCGTAATCAGTTCGGTATGCTGATGTGACCACGTGGACGTTTGGCCATTACAAATAAGAAGCCACACAGCTCGGGCACGTCAGCTCCAAAGAGGGTTGCCGGGTCAGAAACCCTGAAAAAAAACGGATACGTTTCGTTTGGCGAGTGATGAAAGGAGGTGGTCAAGAGGGGTGGGGCTTATGTATCTGTGAATTTAAATAGACCACACACTCCATAGTCCGTTTTTTTTTAATTATCACCCGGACAAAGAGACTAAAAACTAGACTGTCCGGTCAAAAACCGAATACCTGGCAACCCTGGCTCCAGATTCTTCAATCGTGACGTCTGTAACCGCATTCTGTAGCTGTGCGAATTCTTCGCTACAAATTTTTGTGGGTTACGTATGAATCGCTTGCTGTTTCCTTGCGTTAGCGTCACGGAGGAACTTCTGCTGAGAGTGTGTACGTTTCTACTATAGAAAATTTATGGCAATTTTTATTGCCGCTTCCCTACTGTCTAAGGTGTGCTTAAAAGATCTCCTCTACTTGGAAATTATGTGGACAAAAACTTTGGGTGTCCAAGTAGACTCCCTGTACCAATGTGCCGACTTCGTTTAGCCCGAAACGTCCAAAGAACGCATAGATCAAAGTTGGTGATCAAAGTGCTATCAATGCTGGAGCTCGAAGCGACCTTTGCTCTTAGGCTAATAGCAGTGCAGGCCGATAAATAGCCGGCAGCTGATGCGAAATCCAATGACATAGATTACGGAACTGCCGATTTGACCCTTGCCTTGCAGTCTCCCTGCGCGAAGTATGATTCTTGAGCGCCATCTGACTTATTTAATTTTTTTTAACTTAAATTCGTTAAAAGGAAAGCGTCCAACGCGATAGTCCCGATTTCACGGTACACACGGACCGCCTACTAAGAAATTGGCACCCCTTTTCGATTGATGCTTCGGCGTATGCTGTTGCTTTTTAAAGTTTGGATAATTTATAGGAAACAAATAATGAGCTCAGTGGAAAGTTATGAGAGATGGGTAAGACCCATGCCAAAACCGGTCAGCTCGATTGAACTCTAATACCCACGTAGCTTGTCTGGCAGTATTCCTCTCCTTTCATACCGCTCAATACACAATCCGAGAGATGGAAGAGACTTATGTATGTATTTAAAAACCACAGTCTCGATCAAACTGTAACCTGAACGTTCTCTGAGCAGGGAATATTTCACAGCTCGCCCGACTGCCAAGAGTTAGCCAGTATAGCCGGAGTCATAGGGCTGGTTTCTCCAACTAAACTTAACTTAGTTTAGCCATTTCTTGGACTTATTCATTTTCACCGTCTAGGCTAACCTAAGCCAGCAGTTAGCCTACTTTTTAATCAGCTTACTCTTAACTTAACTTACCTTGATTAAGTCGCTCAGTTGGAACAACTAAAAAAAGCTTAGCACAAAATCGCAGCTAACTTAAGTTATAAATAAGTATAAGCCTAAGTCTTATTGGAGAAACCAGCCCATAGTGAACATAGCTATAACCTTTTTCCAGCCGTTCCCAACTTGGAGGTATCAAGTGATGCACATATTTTTTGTAATGCGGTTGCATGCTGTATGTACTCTACTCGAATAGGTGGTCATATATGTCGAGCAGAATACTCGCATACTCCATTGCCTTGTGAATGTTTCACTTACCCTACCACCCTTTTACCTATCTTCTGTCGTATTGTTCATCAAATCAACTAACTTTTGTAGCAAATTTTAAAGTTTCCTCCTTCACTAATCAATTAAAACGAATCTCAGCTTCAAAATGGAAAACTTTCTTATCGTCGCTCTGCTTATCTCTCGTCTCTCTAAACACGCGCTTCATTAGTTGGCAGACTCGCTACGCTTTTATGCACTAATGCACTGTTGTCTGTAATGTGCATCCTTCTGCTTAGTCGAACCTTTTCAAGTGCTTACCTATTCCTAATAAGTTGCTAGTTATTTAACTTACACTATGCCAGCCCGCAATTCTACGTTTTAACTCATTCACTACACCACATTTTGGGCAGCTATCTGGCTGGTTGGTGGTAGCAGAGTGCTCTTTCACCTGCCACCACCATTCTTCGGAAAACTTTTTCAAATTCACGTTTTGTATTTTATAATAAAATTACTTTTTGAAAAGTTCATGTCTGTACTTCTCTTGCTTCTTGTTGCCTTGTTTTTTTTTTGCGTAGTAACTTCAAACCCACTTTTCACTTCCTTCATTTCTTTTATTTCTTTGCATTTCTTTTACAGTTGTCACTGCAACTGCTACACTTATTTGCAGTCTTACACGTTCTTTTGAAACTCATGCAGTCCAACTTCTATTTTTATTTTTTTTTCTATTCAGCGTTGTTTTGTGAAAGTTTCCTCTTTAACTACAACAACAGCGCTGCCTGAGCCACGTTTCAACTCCTGCTGCTTTTTATTGCACTTTATTTTTAACTGCATTTTTATTATACTTTTGGCACTCGTTTTTTTCATTCTCCTTCTCTGTGACTTGCCGTTACGTTTCTAATCCTTTATTTTTACTCAGCATTACGTTGGTTTTCGGGTATTAGTTTTTTTTTTGTATTGTCTTATTTTCTGCTTTTTTGGCCCTTATTTTTTTTCATCTGAAAATTTTTTCTTTTTATTTCTTTTATTTTCCTCCCTTCTCATTCTTATTTCCTTGGTACGTACATATGTACTTTCGGCATCGCTGACTCTTCCTTTTAATTTTTTTGACTTTACACGCCTTCTTGCAGTTGCTTCTGTACTCACCCTACGTGCTATACTTCCGTACTCCTTTCACTCCTTGCGGCGGGCTGCCGTCCTTGAGCCAGATATCTACGTAACAGTTGTGCGCTTCCTAGCTAACTCTCACTTTTTTTATGATTTTTACAACCTCTTTCGGCATGAATAAGTATCAAATACATTATTCTCCTGTGTTTTTTTGTTCGTGCGCGTTGAAAGCTTGCCGCTCCTTGAAAATCCTATTATCCTTTCAGTATTTTTCACAACTTACTCATAACTTTTTTATTTCGATTCTTTGTCGGCATCGTATTTTTGTCTTACATACTTAAGTAGCTACGCAATTCACCGCTTATTAGCGTTGCTACTCTTTCCCACTAGCCCCAAAATAAGTAGACTATGAAACAAATTTATCGAATCAGTAACAGTCGTCGTCGTCGGAGTAGAGCGAGCGCGCGGATTTCCTCACAGTATGTTTCCGCAACTCGTGCGCTGATATGTTGTGTGCGATTATATATAATTCTAGTATTATATGGCGCTGAAATCTAGGAATCTGTATACATTTCTTTTTGCCAATCTTTTAAGAATTCTTATCCTCATATATGTACATATGTACATACACATTAGGGTGGTCCACAATCATAGCAATTCTACGAAAAAAATGTAATTTCCCCATGTATTAAAAACTTCAAAGCCGCGGCGGCGCACAGTGGTTCCAAATCATCCATAAGCGGGAAAAATTCAATATCTCGTAAACGGTTAGCCCAATTAAGCTGAAAATTGGTATAATGAAACCTCATGGACCTTTTAATCCGAATTAAAGAAAAATTGGAAAATCAAAATGGCCGAAAAAATGGCTGCCCAAAATAAAATAAAAAATCTGATAAATTACATTTTATAGTCTTTCTATAAGTAAAATTCTGCATTCTGCGAATTTTAAGTTAGATCAGAGAAATTCAAAATAACGTATCCAATATGGCGGACAATTTTTTTTTAAATTCACCGGATATACTTGAAACTCGTTACTCAGTATAGGGATATAGGATAGGGACATTTAAAGTCCTGTA
This sequence comes from Rhagoletis cerasi, assembly GCA_029783565.1. Lineage (NCBI taxonomy): Eukaryota > Metazoa > Arthropoda > Insecta > Diptera > Tephritidae > Rhagoletis > Rhagoletis cerasi. The sequence goes on from JAPVRG010064972.1 coordinate 6,977, forward strand.
GCAGTCAAATAGGCAGCTTTAGGCTGCTGATTTTACTTCTATCTAGTTATAAAGAGTTTATATAATACTGAATTATAGTGCTCCGTTTGGAGAAGTGTAGAGATTTTTTTGTAGGCCTTTTATCTCTTTTGTCTGTCCCCTAAATTTTCTTTTGTTTAACTTTTTTGAGTTTCATAAAGAATATGGTAAACGGATGAGTTATCATTTATATTTTGTTTACGGCTCATATATATGTGGAATATAAAAATCCTAACCAGGGACCGAAAATAATGATTATTTTCAAATTTTCAATGAAAATAATCAAAAGCTTCCAAATATCGTATAACAATTTCGAGTATATAGGTATATGTGCATGTTTTTTCATGTCCTTTAGGAATATGATGCGATTTAAAAATTTCTGAGCGATGTATATAAAAATTATAATTAATAATTACACTTTTAATTTTTATAAATCGCTCAAAATATATAAACATGTATCGAGTTATATTTTTTTGATTCGAAATAATACTCATTTTTCGAGTGGTTTTTCTCTCTAAAATATTGATTATTTTGTAAGTTTTATTTTTTGATCAGTAAAGGTCATTATTTTTTGAGTTTTATTTGTTTTATCAAAAATAATGATTATTTTTTGCGTTTTATTTTTTCGATCGAAAATAAAACTCATTTCTTGAGCGTTATTTTATCTCAGAAATAAAAATTAATTTTTGAGTTTAATTTTTTTTCTGGCAGATCGAAAAACCCACAACACCACAAAGCTTTTCTAAAAGCCTTTAGTAGTAAATATTTTTGCTTTGCACTCGGCAACATACGCCCTCAAAAATTACAGTAAAAGTTTATGCTAATATATGTGCATATGTATGTATTAAGAAAAAATAAGGTTGATAAATTTGTTGTAATATTTGAGTGCCCATGTTGACGAGTGCACAGCAAAAAATATCTACCACTAAACACTTATTAGAAAAGCTGTGTGAGGTTTTGAGGTTTTTCGATCTGCCGAAAAAAATAAAACTCAAATATTAATTTTTATTTCTGGGAGATAAAATAACGCTCAAGAAATGAGTTTTTATGTTCGATCAAAAAAATAAAACTCATAAAATAATTATTATTTTAGAGCGAAAAGTAACACTCAAAAAATTATTTTTATATTTGACCAAAAAAATATAAATCGACATATAATTTTTATTTCTGAGCGATAAAATAAAACTCATAAATGTATTATTATTATTGATCTAAAATTTTAAAATCTTGAAATAATGATTAAATATCAATTTTTTTGATAGAACTTATAATGATTACGGTCCCTGATCCTAACAGATTGTCAAAATTATTCACATAGCGTAAGAACATATGAATCAAACTTTCATTAAAATTATTCAGAAATATCCAGTACTAACAATAGAACAAATTCTCCGATTTTTCCTGAAGATAATATAGCATACAAAGAAATTTGATTCACTTTTTCAGAACCCCCATGCAATTAGCTGATTGGGAAGAATATGAAAAAAATTATTTTAAAGTTTTATTGTTTTTGAATTTTTTCCGCTCAGGAACCATAGTTCGGCGCGGTTAAATTTTAACCGATTTCAAAATAAAAAATACATTTTACATTTTCTATAATTATGGGGTGGACGCAAGAAAATGCCAAAAATTTGATTTTCCTGTGTATTTCTGCACCACCCTTATATACCAGCATACAAGCGTAAGTGCTGCTTGCTGCTTTTTGGTTATCCTATATCCTTATAAAAGTCACATTTATCTTTATACTCGTACGTACGCACTCTACGATGTTCAACGAAATCTCTAAAAACCCCACCCGCTTCATTCCTCTCCTCCTCTCAACAAGCGCACAGCACTTTTCTATAAATTCGTAAAGTTGTTTGTATCTTTTCATCATATTGTTCGCTTCCATTATCCTTTGGCATTCTAGCATGCCATCAATGCGAAGCGCTTTACTCTTTCTTACCTTTTGCCAGCGTACATATGTTAAGGTATTTCAAATTAAGTTTCTAAGAGCACTTACTTACCTGGTACACTCATTCTTTCATTCATTCCTTCTTAATGCGCTTGAAATCATTCGAATCACTTATTCGTAGGTAAGGTTACGTATATGCTTAAGCGTGTTTTTTTTTTTTTGAGTAATTTGAAACCCGTTTTGATTTTTAAATGATTTTTATAGCATTTCTTCCCTTCTTCTCATTTTTCTTTACAGCGCGTATGCAATCTGAAAGACTTTTCATGGTTTTGAAGCCGAAATAATTTTTTAGTGCCAGCTTTTAATGTATGCAAATTGTTGAAGCATTTGGCTTAAAGTGCTTTTTGTATAGCGTGGAGAACGTAATTTGGAAGCAAATAAAGGTGAGTTATCGTTGATGTAGCAATTATGTTAAAGAAAAAAGTTAGGAAAAGTTTAATAAGCAGGTAAATTGTAATATGATTAAAAGTTTATAAGCTGCAGCGTATTTAAAAAAAATGTGGAGAGATAAGCAATTTTTAAGCAAAAAAAACACAACAACCGACTTCAATTCTCATATAAAAATTTAGGAGTATCGCGGAATTTGGTAGGACTACATCTTTAATATATAAAAATGAGTTGGCGTGTGTTTGTGACAGCATAACTAAAGAACGGAGTGACGGATTTGGCTGATTCGTTTTTAATTTTGTTCACTGTTGACTCCGAATGGTATGTAGACAAAAAAGTATTAACAATGACAAAGTATTATTCTGTGGATCGTCGTTGGGCATTGAACTGCTGCTGCTGTCGTTGTAACGCGCACTTTTTGTGTGTGACTACACCACTCGCTCGCGTCTCTTGAGCAACACTCGAAGGCTGCTGTAGTTGATAGCCAAGCGCAGACACTTAGCCAGTCAGCTGGACGATTGGTGGATAGGTCGTTTGGACAGTTAGCCAGTCAGCCAGTGAAGTGTGCGAAATAACTACCATTACCAGTAACATTTTTATTATTATTGTGTTTTTCATATCCAAATCGTAGCTGCTGTGGTTTTGCTTTTGACGTAAGTTCAGCACTTTTACATTATAAGCTCCTCATTCCTTTGTTCATTCATCCATTCCAGCAACTATGAACTTTGGTCAGCCAGCTAGCCAGGCAGACAGGCAGCTTGTCAGCCAGTCAAACAGCCCGCAAACATTTGGCCATTGAAGCGGCGCAAATGCGTTCTGTCCAATCGAGCGTTTTGGGCAATTATTAATAGTCTCGACACGTAAGAGAACAAATAAATGTGGAATATAAAAACTAATAAAAGGGTAGAAAAAATAGTAGAGACAAATATTATAGGATGACAATAAAGTGGGGCGCGTTCAACAAGTGGGACGTCGCGCCGCTGCACTACTCTACATTCGTTGCTCTTTCTTACAAACATTAGTGCAATGATTATTAACAGATTGAAATAAAAATAACAACTAAAAATAAAGTCAAGTAAATGGGTTCTGCTTCATCTATGGACTTCTGCGTTTTCTAGTCGCGCCTTGTACTTAGAGCTGGTCTAAAAAGAAAAGACTGTTCTCTAGGCGCGTAACCTCTACTCAAGCTTTTTACTGAGTCTTTAGCTCGTTTCAGCTGCAGCAGCACCTTGATGCGAGTATCTCTGACTGTCTGTCACGCTGTCACTCCATAAACGGCTCGACAATCTCTTATACGTATGTATGTATGCGCCAACAATTGCTGCGCCACGCCCATTCCAATTGTTTTTTTATACACTGAGAAAATAGTTTAGTTACGTCAACAAATGATTTGTTTATAGTTACATAATTTGGTTATAGTTACCAAGTCATATCTAGCTGACTTTTTTCTGGGTGTACCCACATATTTTACTCTGGAGTATTGTGGCCAACTATGTTCGCTTTCTTTTTTCTTTTTATTTCTTCAACTTTTCAATCTCCAATTGTACGTTTACCATTTTAGTCTACGCCATCTTATCGCCTTCACTACATATTATTTGGTTGCCATATTTGGTTGGCACACA